>CAEMYA010000045.1:370541-412402 GCA_903131615.1 Diplodus sargus | reverse complement strand
TTTTTTTTCTTGCTCTGACTGTATTGAGTTTGTAACTTTTTTTTATTTTCACTTTATCGCATGTTTTTCACTTTCACTCGATTTTTACTGATTTGAACCTTCCTCCATAGGAAACGGCTTTATTTAATAACATGTATGATTTCCCCCCCCCAAATCAAATAAGTGCTTATCTTTGCTAATGCTAGTAAACGGCATAAGAACATGATAAAAGGTCTTTTCAGTGAGCTGCTCTGTGATCGTCTGTAAGGACCTAGCCTGGATTCCCCGTCCATCTTCCACACCTCTTATGTGACCTTAAGAAACGAGAGAGGGGGATTTAAAATCACCAGACAGGCTGCAGCACGGCCCCCATTTAATGAAAATACACCATTCAGCCTTTGTTTGGGAACGTATGACGAATGGCAAGGGGGGGCACACTGAAGCGAGAGTGACGCATTAGCCGGCAAGACATTTCGAAATCGACTTGAGGTGCGTGTTTAGTCGACCTTAAAAAAAAACCCAATTCTTTTGTTTTGATTGTTTCTGCCCCCCTTTTGTTATCTGTCTCTCTTTGTTGTCTTTATTACATGAGTGGTTGCAATACTCATCCTCCAAATGTTACAATATTTTAAAAAGTTGTAATCATTGCTGTGCCGCCGTAACGTTTTCAAAGTTGCCTGTGTTTCTACCTCTTAGTTAGATGGGCTTTTGTTTGTTTTTGTCGTGCTGGGATAATGAAATCTACTTAGAAGAAACTAGAGCCCAAGCACATGCTGAAGTATTTGATTTAGTCCTGGCCTAATTGCAAAATAAATTTACTGAAGCAAACTTTTCCTATGAAGCTTCACCTGGTTTACAAGTATTAAGAACGAAAGAGGAAAAAAAAAAAAGCTTGTTTTTATTGATTTGACAGCTCGGCGTCTTCAGAAAAAGTGCTTGTTTAAAAGGTTTCAGTGTGGCACGTCGCTCCGAACTTGGGAGTGACGGCGTGAACGTGGCCTGTGTATTTTGATTGGTCAGCATGAAACATAAAGCAAGGAATTTTAAATGTTTTTCTTAAATTAGCAAAAAAGAAACTCGAAGCTTTTAGGTAGGTTGTAATCGACCCCTCTCACTAAAATTAGTCTAACAGCTAATTAAGAAAACAGGTTTTATCCAAGAATTGTGCTCACAAGCCATGTTCATGTATAAGGCAATGGATTTAGATCATATTGTAAGGTATTCAGAATTATTGTGCACCTCTATTGCTTTAATGTCAATAAAGTCCAGTACATGAGCACCAAAACTGTTCTTCACTTTTATTTACACCCCTGCACCGAACACGTTCCAACAAAATGCTTCTCACTGTTACACACCTTTACTCTCTCAGCATTTTCTCCAACAACAATCACTTTGCTCCTTCGTATCTCACAAAGAACGGGTAAAAAGAAATCCTCGCAAGGCAGGTTTCACCCTTCTTTTGTTATGACAAAGCATTAAACGTCGACTACTCCTGGTCTGTAGGGATCCAGAAATATTCCACCACCTTCCTGCTCCTGCGTTGAGGGGCAGAGTCGGGTCGCTCTCCTGCGAAGGCGGGCAGGTCGTCGAAGTGACTCGGACCCAGATCCCTCCCGGTGTGAGGAGCAGAGACCCTGAGCATGGTCCTGAGGAGAGATTCAGAGAGTAAAAGACAGTCATTTCAAGAGTGCTATGAGGGCTAAGAGTGGCTTTAACCTGAACAGGACCTGTGTCATATGGAAACCTTATATCTCCAATAATGTGCAGACTTGAATTGTCCTCCATGGTTGAAGTCTTTTTTTTCTTCAATTGATTAATTAAACTAATTTTAATGGCTAATAGTGCTAAAAGTGTAATATCACCCAACAAGGATGTTTTTCTTGGTTCTGGAAAAGTTGATATTTTGGAGATACAAGGTTTCCCCCTGGTGGCCACAGCACTACCTGGATGAACTCCTCTCAGACTCCTCAGGACTGGACTCAGGGGTGGAGATGTACACAGGGTCTCCCTCCTGAAGATAAATCATATGGCACAAGAACCAGTCGCTTTTTCCACCACCAAAAGGAACAGCGCTGTTGTCATTACAGCTATCAAACACTACATGAGCACATCTGTGTCTGTAGTCATCTCACCGTGAAGTTTCTCGGGGTGCCGTCTTGATTTCGGAGAATTTTAACCCTCTGATCGCTTTCTGTCTTGCAGAGGAAATAACTCTTGATGTTGGCCTGACACTGTGGGGAAGCACACTTTAGATTAGACAGTGTTATTGATGGGGAAAACCAAAGTAACTCCTGCCTAAAAAGTGATTTGAAAAACGAAGGTGAAGGGCGGTTCTACACGACTTAAGTGTTCTTTTCCAAGTTTGATTTACTGTCCAGATTGACACCAACATATTTTCTCTATCTGCTGACCCTTATTTATCACTGGGGAGATGTCCTCCCTCGTCCTCAACACAACTGACCCTTGACCTTTGATCATAAAATTTACCGTAGAAACATTAACCAGACTTCATTTTAAAAAATGCAAAAAACGTATGCAAGAAATGTCAGTTTGTAAAGAACAGGCATGTATTTAACTGTGCCTGTGTTGCACGTCATTCCCAGATGGTCGCTTGCAACATAATCTTATTTTCCACATTTAAATTCTGCTGTTGGCTGGCATGTGTACCACGATGTCATTGTGTAATAACTGTGAACCCCCCCGTCAGGATTATTTTTGCAAGTTTTCCACATCTTCCGTCTTGAGATGATTTCAAACTGTTCAGTTTTCACAAGGTGTGCTGAGTAATAATGGATGTCAGGTGTGTTCTCTCACTGCTTTGCTCTGCCTCAGAGACTTCAGGTCCTCCTGCACTCTGAACCTGTTGGCTAGCTCCTGGTGCTTCTCCCTCCAGCTGAGACACTCGGCCGTTCTCTCCTGCCTCTCCTTCTCGGCCAGACGCCTCTCTGCTTCGGCCTCTCGCTGGGCCTGGTTGGCTTTTTTGCCCTCCTCCTCTGATGCCATTGCTCTACGCCTCGAATTCACCTCACTGCAGGCACAAGGCTGAGATTATACATCCCAAAATATCGTATTTTTACATTCAGACTGTAGAGAAATTGTTTCGATTCCATTTCTCACTTCTTTTTTTTTCTGGCTTTTACATTTCTGTTAAACTTTGTTAATTTCCCTCCCATTTTTATTCTCCTTTCTCCGATTGTGTTCCTGCTGTCATGCGAAAAACATCTTGTGTGTCTCCGGCCACATGTAAGTCTTTACCATAAAAGTGATATTCAGTCATTTAACTTTCATGTGGATACAAAGCAAGAACATATTTACAAAGTCTTTGAGGAACATGTGTCACTTAGTGGATTTTAATAAATCTGTCTGTGATAATTAAGCACATCTGGATTCTCCTTTTTTCCCTTTGAAGAATCAAACAAGTTCGCGGAGACCACCTATACTCGTGTCCAAATGAAGACACAGAAGTGTGATTTAATGGAGTTTTAAACTGTTTAGCCTTTTAAGATCCACCGCAAGTCTATGTTGAACACGTCTTCGAATCAAACGGCCCTTCCCCCCTCCGACTTTCATCTTGGCTTCATTTGTTATGTTCTGCAATTCATCTAATCTGATGCACGTCTGATGTTACAAGTTTTGCTCCCGGCTTTACATTCAGCAGGAGGAATTATGTCCTGTCTGGTTCTGAAAAATGAGAGGTTAAACAGAGCTCAAGCACTTGTGCAGTTTGATGTATGACACAGCGCTGGGAGACCCAAAATGGTAGCACGAGATGTATCTCAATCAAATTGTCTGAAACATAAGAAATCACTTAGGAACATAACACTCGAGCCTCCACAGACTATAATCTCTAAAATGGTGATTTGTTATAGAGTTACGTAGTTTGCTTTAACTTGATTTATTCCATATGATAACTGGAACACATTCCCACCGCACTCTATGTTGATAAGGGCTACAGTCAGGTATGATATCCAACCATCCTTAGCTTAGCTCTTCCTATTTTTGTACATAAGGTGGTAGGAGACACGGTGAACCCAATGTCTCTTGACATTGTGCCAGCTTCCCCTCTTAAAAAAGTGTTCAGCACCACTGGCCCTGCAGACGCCTATCAATTGTCGACAGCTCACATTGTTCTGACTTTGTGCCTGATAAGTTTAGGAAAGCATTTCTGTAGTCACTTGCCTTGACCCGTCACCTCCTCTTATGTAGACTGCTGTCAACAATATTTTGCATAATGTGTTGTGGTTTGCTGCAAAGCACTCCTTAACCCAGTAGGAAAAGTTTTCTGCATAACTTGAGGCTTTCCGTGGTAGGAGATTAAATATCGTCATAGATTTTGGGTGATTTTATATCGTGAAATGGCATAAGTTTTGTCTTTTCCTTTTTTTAAACTCTGCATTACAGTACACTGATAACATGTGCTGAATTTACCAGACTTTTCTGCTTGCTCTAATACTTTACTACTTACATTACTGAGGATTTATTACTGTGGCGATTTATCAAAAAATAACTCATTGTATTAATATTTTCCAAAAGCGATCCCTACAATATTGGGGATATTGAGATATTTGGTCATAAATATTGTGATATTTGACTCTGTCGCCCAAGTCCTCCTGTGAAGCCTGAGCCACTAGATGGGCTGCTAAATGAGCTAACTAGCTAACAACAGCTACAGTTACCAGCAGTAAGAGGTTCCTCTTGTGATATGCTTTTCCGTATTTGTTTGCAGTTTGAAATTAACAGATGACCAATTCTGACATACTGCACCTTTATATTGCTACAAATTGTCAAATAGAGCCCTTTCAAAAGCCTCAGAGGAGATTTAAAAATCTATGTTTCATGATAAGGCCTAAAAATATTGCAATATTATTTTGCGACTATATTGTTCAGCCCCAGTTATTGTTGTTCAGTATAATAACTGACTATTCCCTTTTAATGTCTAGTCTTTAAGTAGTATACACATTGGTGTAGTGAAGAGTTCGAAATCTCACACCTTGTGCTGAAATTAGGGGCACACCAGGGCTGTATCCCTGGTCCCATTTAGTTTTTGTAGCTGATGTTCACCCTCTAGGTGTCACTTCAAGGCTTTTTCTTACCATTGTCATGCACATAACAATTGTATCTAGTTAGCCACGACACTGTTACAATGTCAGCTGTCCATAATGCTGCTTGTATCATATGAAATAAAACAATGTAAAGAATATCTGGTATTTAACATCAAGCCAGGCTGTGGAAGACAGTTTGACTGACAGTGGATTCCGAATGACATATCAAGAACATTTTTCAGTCTCATTTTCAGGGTTCAGATTAGATCAGTTTTGTAATTTCTTACTCTGCAAACAATTAATTTGTGTATTAGTTTTTTTTTTTCACCTAGTCTGTTTTAATGCCTTTTCGCACCATTAGTTTTCCTGCTATGGGATATTCTTTCCCATTTCAGGCTTATTAGATTGTTTTTATACAAAAGTCTTGCTTCATGCAAGTTCAACGTCTGAAAATATAGCTGAGTTCCCAATTACATATACCCACCTCTCTTTAATTTTGACATTTTCCTCTGTGGTCTGTCTCAGCTTGTGTCGGAGGTTGTCTCTGTCTCCCTCCAGACTCCTGTTCTCCTGCAGCAGGGCCTGTTTCTCCCCAGACACCCGGTCCAACTTCAGCTTGGTCTCAAAATAACTCTTCTCTGTTTGTGCGAGTAATAGCTGCAGATCAGTGTGCTATGGAAGAAATGGAAAATGACAAATTACTGCCACGGGATCAAATTGAATTGATTTAGTCCAGTGATATTTGTATATCCTGTTTATTCCCTGGTTGATTCAGGGGTAATGATGTTGGTAACAGAGAGAGGAAAAACTGAGAACTGCTCTAAAAATACGCCACATTCATTTTGGTTTAAGAGATGTTATCTGCTGTTGATTACTCTGCTCCTCACCACATAATTATGAAAATGACGATGATTCACCATCAAGTCTTTCCTGTAACCCATGATCTGGAGCAAGTTATGGGTTTCTCAGAGGAACAAAAAACAGAAGTCACAGAAGTCACACATTAACTGGCTTGATGCCTGGTGTTCAGTCTATTTTAATGCCTTACTTTTTGTTTTTCAGATCCTCAGTGGGATGGTCTTGTGTTACATTTCTGACCTTTTTAACCCTCAGGCCTCACCTCGTTTTTATATGCGGCCTGAAAGAGGAGGGGCGCTGTGGAAAACAGTACCACAACTGCAGGGAAATAGTGCATTTGATTTGGGACTATTTTCAGCAGTGGATCAATACACAATTGGGGCTCTAGAGCAGGGATGTCCAAACTTTTTCCATCGGAGGACCGAAAATGAAAGTCAATGGCGGGCCATTGGCAAAAAACACAAATTTGTATATTATTTTTATGATGCAGAAATGGAACTAGGACATGAAGTTCCTTTAATTGACTTCCTGTCACTCTGCCTGTCATTTTCAGATAATGGAAACCAATTAGTTTATATGACACACAACAATTAAACGACATAAGCAATCATTTATATTATAAATTCAAACAAAATCATTATTATTATTATTTTTACTAGAAATGTCTGGAGGGCCAAATTTGGGCAGCCCTGCTCTAGAGAGAACTCCCAGTAGCATGATCGTGTATGTGGGACTGACTCCAAAAAAAAAGATATACATTTCATCATAATGAAAGAACAAGTGTCTGACATTCAGAGTGTGTAGGATATGAAGTAGTTTGTTTCTGGTCTGATTGAACATTTTTGTCATATGATTCAAGGAAATGTGATGTGCTGTTTTCTTTTCATACCATGGATGCACACACATTCTTTACTTGGCGTTGCCCAACTGGTACTTCACCCACAATGCCTCTGTTCTACAACTGCTGTATAATTTAGTCGTAATAGAGAAACACTAATGGCTGAAATTTAGGATGACGTGGAACATCCCACCCTGAGTCATGATGGAGCGTGTACATTACATGGTGTGCTACAGTTACTAATTGCTGCCTCTAATTATTTCTGTTGTGTCGCTAGCAGGTTCTTTTGTTGGTGAGTGTGCAGGTCAGCTGAAAAAATGTGTCGAACTGTGTGTCTGTGTGTGTGTGTGTGTGTGTGTGTGCACCTCTTTTTTGAGCTGCTGCAGCTCTTCACTCAGACGGCTCCTGTCAGCCTCTGCTACCTCCTTGTCCCGCTGACACCCGAGGGCCCGGGCCTCTGCCAGGGCCCTGCTCTTCTCGGCCTCCCGTCTGAACTCCTCTGCCTCGTCCGCAGCTCGCGAGCACAACGTCGCCCTCTGCTGGCCCTGATACAGCTTCTGCTTCAGCTGATGGGGGTCAGAGAGAGCGAGGGTGTATACTGTAGTGACTTGTTGAGGAAACAGTAGAGGCCTGCCTTTGTTTCTAGATGTAATATGACTCCGACCACTCGCTCAGAGTCAGAATAAGGGTCAGCAGAGAGCTAGAGAGAATGGATATAAATTTAAAGGACTACATGAATCTCCTTGACAGATTTATGTGAGATTTTACCATCCTGTGAGACGTAACATGATCATCTCTGTCTCTGCCTATGGTCAATTTTTAACATCGCATCTTTTTCTGATTTGATGTCTTCAGACTTTATTGGAAGTGTGTTCAGTGTACTGAAGGCTGTTAAAATTCTTTATGACGCAGTATTGCACAGTTTGTAGCTGCCATGGCAACAAATGTCAAACAGTGTTATCGATGTGAGGATGGGGTTTTAAAAAATGCATGAATACGTTGGCCGATGGATGTTTCATGAAGACCTATAGCCTTCCCCTCTTTTTTTAATCAACGGTCAGGACAGGCAGGCCCTTCTGTCTTATCTTATGAGTGATGCTTTGTTGTAAACCATGTCCAGTGTGTGAGTGTACCTCTTTGACTTGAGCCTGCAGCTCCTGGTTCAGGTTCCTGAGGTTCCTCATGGTCAGCTCATTCTCTGTGCGCATCACGATCCGCTCCATGTGGATCTCATTTGATAAGTACTTGTTTTCTTTCCTCAGATCCTCGCATTCCTGAGGGAAGGTTACATTTTATTAGTGGTGTGTGATGCGGCGCGAAAAACTAGCGAGATTAATTACAAAGGGCACAAGCTCACAAAAATGATGGATTGCAGAAAATTAAACCAAAGATAACCTTTTGCTAATGACACCTCGGACACAGATGAAAACTCATGATGAATGCTTTGAAAGAAATCAGTTTTGTGCGTCATTTTTTCACACTTGGCACAGCAAACAACATATTTGTATTCTTTACGGCGACTCTCTGCATTGCTTTTGCCATTTTTGGTCATGGTATCTTTTGGGAACATTTAAACTCATTGCAATCCGTATAATAAACAAATGCTGGATTCAAAGTTAGTGTTTTGACCTCAGAAATAGACATTTAGGAGCAGCACAACCTTTATTTGCCAGCTGTTCTAGACATTTTGATTGAATCAGATCACTTAAATTGAATCACCACAATGACATCCGCAATTCAAATACAACTGGGCAAACTCCACTTGGTGATCACACATATTTGACATACATAACTTTTTAATTCCAAACCCATATAAATGTTTTTTTCTTTCCATCACATTGTTGCAGATTATCCACAAGAAGGAGCTGTTTAGCTGTCAGTGACGATATGACAGTGACGATTTTTTTTGTCAAAATAAAACATCTAACTAAATTTAACAGCGTGACTTTTGACGCTTCAGTGGAATATAAAGTTCTTTGTCGACAAGTGGAAAGCAGAGACATGTGATACAATGCAAAGATTTAAGTGTACCAACACTGCTGTTAGCAACAGGTTAGCCTGTCATGAGGGCAGGGATTAGCTGTCATCACATCATTTACAAATACTAATTTTAAAAAAATGCAATAAGTCGGTTTGTGGCGTTGAGGAAAACTCAACGTTGTCATTTCTAATCTAAGTGTCCGGGACTCCACTAGAGAGTCTGAACACCGTTCTCTCTAAACACGCTCCCTCATATGGTGTTGTGATGATGGTGTCCAAAATCTCCCATATGTGTTCAGTTGTGTTGCGATGTAGACACAACATGATACACATTGTTTGCATAATCATTAAACCATCTAGTGACCCCTCGTTCCCTATGGATGAGCCTGCCCCCCCCAACACACACACACAAACACACACACACACACACACACACACACACACACACAGCCTAACAGAGCCACTGTTTGTTTTGCTTTTCGTGTGATTTATTCAGGTTTTCCTTTTAATTTGTCACCCGTCTGTAGATACTGTGCCGCCCTTATTCTGCTTGTGGTCACATTACTTCCTTTTCCTCTGATTGAAAACAGAGAGAGGCAGGCTCTTGTTCCACTCTTCAATGCTCTATTTGTACTTGTTGATATTATTATTGTGTGTAGTCATTTATTTCCTCTTCTATGGCATCATTCTAACCTTCTACTGGGTCCGCGGTACCGAATGTTCCAGTGCTTTCATATTCCTGGGACATTTTGAAAAGTTTGCTTTGATACACCCATTGAACGTGGCATGCAATATTATTCCTGTAGGTCATTAGTGAGACTAGCAAAAGAATTGTAAAAAAAAACAAAAAAAAACCCTCTCTACCTCCCTACCTTCCTCTTTCTGACCAGCTCTCCTTGCAGGTGGTTGATCTGGAGGAACGAACCATTAGAGCTGATGGCGCTGACCGGCCTGACCACCCTCACAGGCCTCCTGGACGGTCTGGAGAGACCTTTGACCTCTTCCGCTGTCCCGTTCCCGAACCGACTGCCTCTGTTCATGTTACTGCTGCTCATGGAGAACGACTTGTACAGGCTGTCGTCTAACGAAGACCTCCCAGCCGTCTGCAGGTCGGTGTGGGATTTGGCTCTGAGCGACATGTCAAAGCCAGATCGGTGCAGTTTTGCCAAAACACCACTTCACGGTAATTGCGACGATGCTGTGAGGAGCAGGCGCCGCTCCCGGTTTGTGTTCCGAATGTTGGCGTATGATGTGAACGAAGTTTTCAGTTTCACGTCGTGTTCACTGGGTGGATCCTATCACCAGCTCAGCATCATTCATTATTTGTAAGGTAACATGATAGGACAGACCTGCATGGGACAGAGGCGGACAGTCTCTGTGTTTTGATATGAGGCCGTTCTAACAGTGAAATGTAATCAAAATTCTGACATGGTATCCCCACACATGTAGTGATGGCACTCAGCGTTGCACAGCAAAGATGTTATTAAGCCGCAGAGGCTTAACACAGCAAACAAGTTCCACATCCCTGGAGTTCAGTGGGAACACAGAGGGCCAGGACAGTGTTAGTGGTTACCGTGTGTTGTTGTGCCTGTATGACAGAAAAACTAAAGCCAGATAACAGATACAGGCAATGTGTGAGGGTCATTTTTTTTATCTCGATGTCAGAAGGTTTCTGTCTTTTGTGAGTCTGCCTTGCTACTAATTAGATTATATTTTGATGACCACAAGGAAACAAAATATGAAAATAAATAGATTTTTGGCCAACTTCCATAGAAACTGGACTTTTATACTGAATTAAAAAACAAAGAAACAAACAAAAAAAATAACTGTCATTTTCCCAGTATGGTCTCTGGTCTTAAAATTAGAAAAAGGATAATAATATAGGATAATAATAAGGATAAGAATAACATATAAAATGATATAAGGACTAAGAGAAACCGTGAAAACAGACATTTAGGAAAATTAATTGATAATTCTGTCTGTGAAGAAGAAAAAGTCTCATGGGCTTTGGATCAGTGACCTCAGAAAAACTGTTTCAATTACCCTCCCCTCTTGTCCCTGAGGACAACTTCCTCTAATGATGCCGCGTGAAGAAAACTGTCTCACTTATATCACTGAACTCTGCTTTTCTGTCCCGGTGGAGGAAGTGGGACTTACACTCTTCCTGACCAGACAAGTGTGACCAATTAGCTTCTCCTCCAGCTCCTATCTGTTACAGGGCTGTATCCTCTACAGCCCAGCTTCAGTCATCCATGCTGCAGCCCGGGGCGGGCATTATTCACACGATATTCATTGAGTCACGAAAGTAGAACGTGTTGATCTCTCTCGCCTTCCGAGCCAGAGAGAGTGTGCCATTCCTCATGCTAACAGGCTGCTATCACACTCACATTCAGGTTTCCTAATGCTGGGATTGAAAGACTAGAGAAGCATGCAGGTTGCTGGTTTGAACCCATGTAGCATTCACACTGCTAGCACAGGAGCTTTGGACCAGGACAGGCTGGGGCTATCCGGTTAGCATTCAACCTTCAGTCGACACATAGACACAACATCAATACTGCTATTTCTTCACATTCTTTTCAAACCTGTTTTAAACATGTTTCAACTAAAATTCGTACATACTGCCACTTTAAAAGTTCACAATGTAGTTTCGGGGGAGAATTTTTAATCATAAGAGAAAGATCATCTTCATTCACTTTTTTATGCCTTAAAAAATTAAACAAGCTTAGTTAGTTTGTTGGTTTGTTCGACTTGTTTTTCTTAAGTTAAAGTTAATGTATTGTCTATCTACCTGTGTATTTAGGTTTCTATAAGTTGGAAAATTATAACTAAACGAAATGAATTACAATTAACGAACTGACCTTAATGGCCAAAACAGCAATTTCATACGGTTTTATTTTGGTTATATGTGGCGGACCCTGCCACCCTTCTAGTTTGAAACATTGTTCTGGGGACCTTATCTTCCTCTGAGAACAGCTTGTTTATTCAGTTACAGAAAACAGCTATATTTCTGAGTTTGTATTATTGGCTCCTTAATAATGTAAATATCAAAATTCTGAGTTTGAATTTCTACACCAAAACTACACAGTGCTCCTTTAAAAGTAAATCAAATATAAGTCCTTTCAGAACATCAGTTTTTGTAGAGATTAAACAGTGTGATATGGCACGTTAACTGGTGATCTCTGTGGATTCCTTGGCCGGAGCCCCATTTTCCGTTATGCTGAGCTAAGCTAAATGTTTGCTTGGTTTTGGCTTCACATTTATCCGACAGCTATGAGAGTGCTATTGATCCTCTCTTCTTAGTTTGGTCAAGAAGGCAAATATAATTTTCAAAATGTTAAAATACGTTAAAAATTTGATTAATACCCAGGCGTCATCCAGAGGTGGGGCTTCTAAGCTGCGTAAACGTGGAGGCTTGAGGAAACACCTTTAGGTCATTTCCATTTGTACTGACCTTTATTGGTGCATATTACCTGTTATTCAACTGAATTACAATTGATCCGATTCCCACAACATGGGGGCCTTGGAATTGCAAAACTTTGGCCTGGCTGATACCCTGGACTTGCTCGTTCTACCTGCTCAGTGAGCTGAATGAGTCAAAACACATCCGATTTCACTGCAGAACAGATTGTTTGCACCCTTCACTCTAATTAAGATTCTCAGATGTCTGCAACACAGGGAGGGACACATGAAGAAATAACACAACAAACGTATTTAAGCATCTGCGCAATTTCTCTCAACGGCAATTCCTGCAACACAAACCGCGCACTGTTCCTTTTATCCGTATTGCTCTGGTGTCCTGAAAGCGCCTGTCCCTCTGTACCAGCTCGGAAGAAAAATAACTTGTTGTTTTCTAACCTCGTCACCTCATGACCGTCCTTATTTCTAAAAGCCTATACATGTGATTTTGAACTGAAAGACCTCAGCTGTAGAATATAGTTAAACGGATTTTAATGAACTCTGTATCTATGATTGGTGTTGACAGGGCTTTTACACAGTGTATAATTCACTTCCTAGAATTCCTTGTATATGGCGTCTCAAATTAGTTAGTTCTCAGCTGAGACATTTCTGTGGTGCAACCGACCCCAGATATACGTGACACCACGTCGTGAAATGGCACTCTAACATATGATAAGTGTTTGTCGAAGCATTGCACGACATTACAGCAGCAATGATTATTCACACAATGGATTAGTCATTCAAAGGGATACTAATTGTAAACTATTTAGATGACTGTTCAAGTCATTTAAAAAAAAAACAACAACAAAAAAATATGTTGCAAATGAGGAGTGTTAAGTGCATGTGCCCCAGTTCTGTCAGGGTTAGAGGTCTGATCCCCCACTGTGCCGCCCACTGAGCATGCTAACACATCAAATACGGGGTACCATCGAGCACATCTTGTTCCCTGGTTGGATCTTTGATGTGTGTCATAGGACACGCTGTTATTCCTCTGTGTTCACTTGAAAGAGTGAATAAAATGAGAGACAGAGAAAGAGGAGAGACGAGCACAGGGACAATGCGGAGGAAGTTCCCTCTTCCCACCAGCCTGTCAGAGCAAACATACCTCTGGAAGATAGATGTTGACAAGGCAAAAAAACTCCAAACCACTGAAATCCCCTACATATTTTTATATATATATATATATATATATATATATATATATATATATTTAAAAAAAAGTATTGCTTCATCCATATTTGGTTGAGTGTCACAAGCAGTAAGCAACCAATAGGATAATCTCCTCCTTCATTTCACTCAGAGCCCCAGTTAAAGCTGCTATGTCCTGTCATCCTGCTTTAATGCTTCCTGTAAATCCTCAATTAACTTTTTATTTTGAATACTCAGGTGTTGAACAAGCTGTTTATGACTGTATCTGTGAACAACAACGTTTGGTTCGAACCAAGATAATGTCAAGGTCTCTCTCCTGTGGGTGTGTTTATGTGTTATCTCATAAAGGGGCATCAAGCAGATTTGACCCCCACTTCCTGTTTCCGCGTCCCCTTCCACATCACATTTTGTTCGGAGGCTTTTCCCATTGTGTCTGCTTTATTTGGTTCTGTACCTTCAACCGTGTCAGTTATATTGATTTAGTATAAAACATGGTTCGATTGTCTTTGATGAATCAATTCTTACTCATGTCTTTTGCAGCCTTTCTGCCAGCCTCCATCTCCACTCTGACTGAAGGTAAGCTTGTTTGTTTTTTTCTCTCATGTAGGTGGAGCACCACCTTTAGACAAAATACTGGATGCATTTTATTTTTGATACATTTGAATCCATGAATGTAAAACATTTATTTTTTCGCATGCATGACCTTTTATTTTCAGGACACTGTTTGGTGCTTTTCATGTGACCGTTCAAAAGTAAATGCTGTGGTCACAGTTAAATAAAAAATATCAAGAATGCGTGAAAAATAATCATGAGTTAACTGTGGAAAATGTCAATTATCATGGTTGGTTTTGGTTGTTGTTGTCCCACAGCGCCAGAGGTTAACTTCCGGCCTGTGTTTTAGTATATTTAGTACTGTAAGTGTAATTAACCAAATTAATCAAATCACACAGCTTAAGGACATCAACCCTGTCATGAGACGAAACAATTGGCATTGGCACATACAATACAATTAGCTTTATATCCATGTGTTAACAGTTCAAATGTGTGTATTGTGTTGTGTGCCGGCAGTGCCTCAAAGTCACAGAGTGGCCGGAGTCTTCATGCTTCTCGAAGGAGGCGAATACACCTTCAACTTCACTGCTGCCAGAGCCGCCTGTGTGTCTCTGAACGTCACCATGGCGACCACGGCCCAGATGGACCGAGCGGTACAGCGCGGACTGCAGACGTGCAAGTAGGCTCAAAGCATGTGGCGACTGTCCTGGTGTGGTGGGAAACCTGTTGATGTGTTGACTGAAGGTTTTTGCTCACAGGTTTTAAATGATAAAATATTCCAGTTATTTATATATAAATATTCACTGAGCTTATTTTGTGTTTTGGGGCCATGCGCACCACATCGTACCGGGCCTACGGATACGAGCTGACGCCTCATTCAGAAAAAAAATAACAAAGACCGAAAAGAAAAAAAAAGATATTGGTCAGTTAGATCAGACTTCTTTGTTCCATCAGGAAGGGGCTAGGTAGGATTTGCTAATAAACAGTGTCTGCAAGCTGGTCCCCCGCTCTCCAGACTCATCTACCAAACGCACCCTGTCAACCCGGTGGTCTGTTCAGACTGCAAGAATCTCCCATCTCATCATCAACCCCCCGACTTGGGGGGGTTCAAGATGTGTTGCTCATCACTCCCCAACAGGCACGTGTACACATAAGGCCCAAGCAGTGCTTGAGCCACTGCCCTTTTTACCTCGTATTAAATTCTCCCCAACATCTCTACGTGAGCATACCTGCGGGGAGTGATGAGGTTAAAGCCTGGATGCCAAACTCTAAACTATGTTTTGCTGTTCTAATAAACATTCCAAACGTGAGTTGTCGGACTGGGCTAACATTACCAACAGAGTTGTATTGTCTGACATGCTGCCAATATCAGCATGCTAAACAGCCCGCCCCGGCCGATCCTGTCTGAATAACACAACTTTGTACTGGCAAAAGGGCGATAGTCCAATAAGCCCTGTAGTTTGAGATGTTTGTGAGCTGTTAATGTAATAAATTAACAAAATTAACTGAAAATGCTTTTTTGGCTGTTGGGGAATTTTTAGCTGCAATACCGTGAGTGGCCACCAGGCAAAATAGGAAGCAAAGCGTGCGATTATTCAGGTCTACTATACATTCATGTACTACATTCAGGGCTGTAAACTAGCGGTCGCCACTCGCCAAATGCGACTAAAATATTCCCCTGGCGACTTAATTTTGGAGGGATGCATGCCACGGGGCGGGTAAATGTTTGTCCTGATGGTTGTGCTCCTGCAATAAATTCTGCATGATATAGCAAAACATTGTAGTAGCTGTAAAGTGATAAATTATGACAGTAGCAAACGTTAGTGCTAAACCGGTGATTTGTTGTGTGAAGTAGCTCCCCCGACGTCACCGCTGTAGAAAATAGTTCCCCTCAGAAGCAACGTAGCATGCGCGTCACCGCTCTTTAAAAGTTTGGCGCAGTGACTGTAGCCGTTTTTAGACAGAGCACCAAGCCGCCAATTTGCGGTCTGCTGATTTTCCCCCTCGAAGGGTACACTTATTTCCACCTCGACTGCTATCTAAAACCGAGGCGGAAATCTGCCGGCCTGTGGGTGAGATGGGCGGAGGTGTCAATGACCTGCACTGTTGTGCAACCCACAGCCGGGGAGTTTTAAAACCAGGAAACAGCTGATCACAGCAGTCAGTCCATCACTTCATCCGCAGACATTAAGATGAGCAACTGGACAGCCGTTGAGATCCAGGAGATGCTAGTGTCTCCTGGATCTCAACAGCTGTTTGGTTGTGTTAGCTTGTTGTTGTAGCGCAAGCTAGGAACGGTCGCTACTTTCAAATTAAAATCCCCCTGCTGAGAACCCAGTTCTAAACTCCAATGGGGTGCAATGTAAAGCTCTTATTTTGAAGACAAATTCGTTGTCACAGTTCACAGCCCAACTTCGAACTTCACGTCACGTCACATGTTTACACCTACCTCAGAGGCGGCTTTTGGAAAAGGAGGAATATTACGCCTCGGTTTAAAGACAGGCCGGCACATTGCAGACCTTACCTTGGAGCAAATGTGCCGTCTTTTCTATCTAAAAAGGGCTATTGATTCGAGTGCAGCAATGTGGCGGCACATTCCCGGTGTGACTGAACCACAGAGAAAAAACACAGAGGAGATAGGTGGAAAGGAAGGTGACAAAGAAGGCGAAACATGAGATCAGATGGGTCCCATCTGTAGTTCTGATGAGTAATTAATGAGTGTTGCCTTTGTCAAAGTTTTGCACTGTTAAAGTTTTCAACTTGCAATGTTATGAAATGTAAATAATAATATTAAAATGCATTTCTAAATAATACTTTGGTTTCTTTTCTAAGCATGTATTGCTATATAATACTGTTATCTCCATGAAAAGTACTGAAACAGATGTATATGCAACAAAATGAGGCAATTTATTATTTGGCCGGTAAAATATTTACTTGGCCTTGGCAGGTGAGCAAAAAGGTTAGTTTACAGCCCTGACTACATTACCCACAATGCAATGTGACCGTCAACCGTTCACGCGACGCTGCTGGAGGCAATAGATCTGCTTTTCGTGCAGCTCCCTCTAAAGCCACTAATGTTTTGTGCAGTATTTGTGTGACTTTGTCTGGAAGTGCTGAAACGTTTTTCATTTTTATCATCAGTAGTTCAATTTGTCTGCACTTTCTTATTTTTCTCACAGATTTGGCTGGACAGCTGAAAAAGTTGCGGTCGTTCCCCGACTTACGCCTGATAAAATGTGTGGAAAGGGCAATACCGGAGTGGTGCCGTGGAAAGCAAATGCAGATAAAAAGTTTGGTGTCTTCTGCTTCAATGCATCAGGTACTTTTAAATGACTGCACCATGTACTGTAGATTCCCAATAAATATAACTCTCAACTTGTTTGATGTTATTATCAATATGCATTCTGAGCATCTGTTAAATGACTAAAATATAAACTTTTTTCCTCACCCCTCATACAATTAGAGGACACTCCACACAGATCAACAGCCAGCCCACAAGTCTCCACAATCTCTACCCCACTGATAACACCGACCCCGACCTCTACAGCTGCCTCACCCCTGCTCCAATCAACAACAAAGTCTCCACCTTCAAGAGGGCCGAGAACAACACAAGCTCCCCTCAGCTCAGCTTTCACCCTCCTTCTCCAAGCAACATGGTCAACTAGGATTCCCTCCACCTCCACCACTCTTAATACCTTCTCCACCCATATTCCAACCTCTCTCTCTCGCCGTGTCACCTCAAAACCCACCGTGGTCAGTTCTGCCTTTTCTACTTCTGCTCATGCCCCCAATTTCTCTGTTTCCTCTGCGTCAGCGATGCCGACAACGGTGACCCCTGCAAAACCTTCTCTTGGAGGTATATCCCTGTCTTCTTTCATTTTTCAGATTGGTATTTTTTTTCTGTCTTTTAGGTTCCCCAATTTTCAAGGAGGTCAAAGGGATCTTTATTATTTCTTACAAATAACCAGTAGAGGTCAATATGAGTCACGCTTGAGGGTTTTCTTTTATGTATTTCAAAACCATAATTGATTCAAATGCTATGTAACTTGTGATGTTGTGCAAATGAGGGGAAATAGGGTTATGTTGGAGCTCCCGCAACCACACAGTAAATAGTCTGGCAATAAAACACTACAGTGGCTTTTTGTGGATTTTGCCTTCCAGCAACTTCGTTCAGTTTGCAACTCTTGAAATACAATTTTCACTCAGGGTATTTTTTATTTATTTTCATCACATGTTTTTCATATTTTACCAGCATTGAAATAGGAAAATCCGCTTGCCTGAACAGAATGTAACCTTAAAGCTGCATTAGGCAAATGTTGGCCACTAGGGGGCAGAGAAACACCACAATAAGATGATGGAAAGACAAATGCAAGTCTAAACGTTTACCAATGGGATCCAGGCCCATTCATTTAAAAAAACGCACAAAACTAAGGACAACCAAAAATATTAAAATGAAGAGTCTTAGTGAGGTTTTAAATCACCTTATACCATGGTCTGGGGGAATACTCGATTCTGATTGGCTGAAGGGAGTCCATTAACCCCTGATATACGGACACCTACTAAGTAGTTCCAGTCAAATTGTCTGTTTACCATTCTAAATCAATGCGCCAGCTGGCGTATCAAATCTGAATATTTTATTTCAAACACTGACTGCAGTCTGTCAGTCCTTCAGTGCCTTATCCCCTGAACACCAAAAGGTGGCGACTAACACACAAGCAGTACACTTCCCCTCTAAATGTACTGATATGTGAATAATCTCACATCCTGTTCTGGCTAGCTAGCTAGTCTTGTTAGCTAGCATACTTTCAAAATATATTTACTGTCTGTCAACTGTACGTAATGTTATTGACTTTGATTCTTGCTAGCATAGCGTTAGCTTTCTGGCTCATCGCTGAGCGGACTAGAATATCTCCCGTTGCCAAGTCGTAGCGATGGTCTGTCCTATTTACTGGAGGAGTGAACAACGTTTCCGTTGCATAAGAACCTTACAGGAGAGTAATGATCGTTCCAGGTATTAGTCAAACCCCCAGGCGTTACCAGGGAAACTTAGTTATGGCTTGTGAAAAACTTTATATTTTGATTGTAAAACGCATGAAAATATAAATGAATGGTCTCAATTTCTTTTCTTTGGCAAGTGACCATGGTATAAGCAGGATAATGCCCTTCGAGACGTCCATTGTCAGGAATTAATTCTGTTCTTCGGCCTCCGCGTCGATTTCAATGTCATTAATTCCTGATAATGGACACCTCGTCGGGCATTATCCCTTACATGATAGATTGTAGCAGGTAGTGGAACTACTATAGTCAGCTATCGTTGAATCATGAGCACCATCGTAACTCTTTTACCAAATTCTCATACCGCATGACGAATCTCCTCTCTGCCCTGCAGACACGCTGTATGTCATGCAGGAACGACCTTTTAAGCGGAAGATATGCCGAAAACCCCAAAACACTCCAAAAAACAAGACAAATGACAGTATTAGAATAAGGCAAGCAGACACGGGTGAAACCAGACATCATAACTGCGGAACCAAAAGAGCTACAGACTTGAAATACTCAGGCCTTGTGACCAACCTTGTACCCAGTTCCCAGAATGATTGTTCACAATGGACGTTTACATGTTGAAAGTTTACGTTGCCATAGATGGCAACTTTATGGTTCGTTTAGTTTTCAATTTTACGTCGTAACAATGCTGTGCCTATGGCCCGGCTAGGTTTAAGCACAAAAACCAACTGGTGAGGGTTAGGAAAATATCATGTTTGGCGTAAAAAATACCTTTTTTTACTTTCTGCGAACACTGCTAAAGATATAACGAATTCTCGTCAAAAATATCCATAGTTTGGTCAGCTATAAAATACAGGTGAAAATTGTCCAAAGGTTGTCTTAAACGCCTTCTTAAATGGTCATCACTGAGGTGGCAGCCTTCTCGCCTACAATTTCACCCCCATACCCTCCACCCCTGTTAAGAAAGTTGGGTAATGTAAAGTGAACGTGATGTGATGTGCGCAGTACAAATGTCGATACGGAACGTGTGGCACGTACAAATTCAAATGTACCATAGCATTTTATTCTGGCAATTGGGCTGACATGCCGTGTGCGTGGATCACCGTGGAGAAAATCACAGGACTAAATCTGCGCTAACACAGGGTGAATTGTGTTGGATTCCAATTGGTTTATGCAATGTAATGTAATGCAATTATACAATATAAATCAAATAGAGTTTGTGGTAAAAATCTTGTTTGTTTATTTTTCCAGATGTACCAACAGCCCTTATCATTCTTGGCACCGTCCTTCTGCTCCTAACAGCAGCCGGCATTGTGTGGCACTATAAACTGTGAGTCACGCTGGCGGATGTCCCGCAGTGCTAACTGTTTGAAGCATTTTCCCTTGACAATATTAATTTGGAAACAGAAAGGGCTACTCTAGTTTGGTTATATCCCGGAGGGGAGAGAAAGGTTAAGACCATGAATAGCTCTGTTTTCTCCCTAGAATGTTATTGTGTATTGGAAGCACTGCCATCTTAAATTCTTGAGCGTCATGTGTTCGTACTTTGTGTACTTGCGGCGGGAGGCAGTTCACAAAGTGGATAATTATCTTAGAGGCTCATTTACACTGAATTTAATATGCTGTCAGTGAGGCATCTTTGATGTGTTTCTAATGTGATTTGTTTTTCTCCTCTTCTGGAAAAGGAACATTTTCACCTTTTGGCCTCAGGGGCAGCAGAACGACGACATCGAAACCGAGATGTGGAGGCACACCGACAGTGAGATGGACCTACAGAGTCAGCATGAAGGAGAGGAAGAAGAAGAAAACAGGAAGTACTCCAGTGATATCACGCTGTGTGTGAATCCAGACATGAAAACACATTCTTTTGAGTAGCTGTATGATACCTCTCTGGAGGATTTTTCAGATAACGGACACCGTGATACCTGATATATACAACCATGCATTTTAGAGCAAGCTTTACTTCATGAATGCTCTGACCGGTTTATTGAACTTGTCAGAGTGACTGTACATATAAACATTCTACTTCGTGAGACTGAAAAGCAGCTTCATTCAGTTTGTACCGTACGTCCCTGTATGTTTGCATGAGCACATGATTTACCCCTCAAGATCATGTGTATCATTTTGAAATAAATGTTTCGTTTTTTTTAATGGAGACTGAAGTTTGCCAGCGCCGTCATTCCTTATTTTTAAGGCTTCCTGTTTTATAGCTCACCTGGACCAAATGTGTGGACTGTGTAGAATACTTGACTGATGACTCATCTCTGTGCATGTGAAGCGCTCAGGGTGTTCTGAGGAGAGGGAGATAGTGCAAACAGTTTGACTTAGGCGAGCAGGGGCGCCGCCAGGGATTTTGGGCCCCATGAAAAGAAACCTAATTGGGCCCGTGTATAGGCCCGCAAAAAAATTTGATGCAGTTTTATATAAAACTATGCATTTTAATGATATTTTTGACCGTCATTCCCATATTTGTGAAAAGAACAACATGACAGTTATGTGGTTACTGCTCACTGTCTCCCTTGTAATCCTGCATGCAGGTCTAATTTATCTCCACAACTGTACACTCACAGGTGGTGGCATTGGATTTGGGGTATATGAGGCTATATGGTTGTTGCGATTTAATCTTCTGATTTCCAGAAAATATAACCAGTTTTCTGGTCGTACTGATAGTTGTATTGAGTCACACAGTCTGCATGCACCAGAAATGTTCTCCTCTGTTCCTACTGCAGAGCAGGAGGGTGAGAGTCCCAAACTACTGACCAAACACTCTATTTTAGTGATAGCTGAATTTGAACTATATTAGGCTACATATACACATACACATTCTCTTTTTATTTCAGAACTGTCTCAAAATAAAAATCATTCTGAAATAAATATGGATTATAGGCTTTTTTTACTTTATAACTCCCTTTTAACCCTCTGAACATGATGGTGGCTCATCTGGCATTAACATTACTGTGTTAAGATCTAAGCCATAAGCATCATAGAAATCTTGAAATTGAAATGAATCCACTGATACCAAACATGTCATGCTAGCTTACTGGGAAAGGAGCTAAATATCGCTCCACATTTGAACCGTTTTTACCGCGAGGTCCGCGACCTCAATGTGAAATGGTTACTTGCAATAACAACTTTCAGTCAGCAGTTAATGAGGGATGAGATGAGGATGAGGAACCTGCTGCTGCTCAAACTGAGAAACTAGATTCATGGCTGTCTGACTGCCTTCAATCTGTACAACTACTGATATTACTACAACTTTAACTGTTCTGTGTTAGCTGTGCACTGTGCTCACTTTTCTTTTGAAAGAAATGTGTGAGGAGTTATCTTCCCCTCTCCTTGCTTTCTTTCCCTTTCTGCCCTTTCCTTTCGTTTAAGGCTCCCTGACCTTCTTTGTTTTCTTGGGGAAAGACATGTCTTGACAAGCAGCAGCCACTCCGCTCGTTAAGCTGTTTGGAGGCGCATCCTCGCGCACCTGCAGGTGCAGGGGTGGACTGAACCATTATGTATTGTGAGGGGTGAGAGGGGCCTCAGACAGCCTCCACTATTATACGGAGTAAAGTCTGTCAGCTGATTTATTCTGTTAATTTTAAGTTAGTTATGACAATAATTACTTAGAAATATATATATATATATATATATATATATATATATATATATATATATATTTTAAAAAAATAAATAGCTGTAGCTCAACGGGTGGGCAGGTCGACCAGTGATCGGAAGGTCGCTGGTTCAAATCCCGGCGCTGGGCTGAGCTGCATGTCGAAGTGTCCTTGAGCGAGATACTGAACCCCACGTTGCTCATTAGTGAGGGCCCTTTGATGAGCTGGCGACTTGTGAGACGAGGCTGGGATTGGCTCCAGCAGCGACACCCCGCGACCGCATGGAAAGAGATAAGAGGTTACTGAAGATCACATGACATGATATGAGACTTTTAATTGCTGATTATCTTAAATTCAAATGATTAAAAAATACATATATGTTTTTGTTTGTTTGACACTTTTGCCTCCAGGCTAAAAATCAATAACATAAAATGCTCTGATTCAAATAAACTGCAATATAGAGAACCTGACGCACAAACTCCGCACAACAAACAAGAACGACAACTGGGAGTGGAAAACGTGCCTATGTGACTGGAAACCGACTTTCTAACATTAAATCTTTACTGCAAATATGTCCAAACATGAGCACATTTGATTTAATTTAATTTAGTTAAAGAAAATATGTTACGCTTAACAAGATGTTTTTTTCTTTTAAATAAACTCAGGGGTTCTACTACATTTTCTCTGCTATGAGAGAGATTCCCATCCACACAGCAGGGGGGCGACAAAGAGCCGTTTCATTGTTTGCCAACCGACCAAAAATAAAGAAGAAGAAGAAGCTCGTCACATGACCATACATGTCATTCTCGTCCACGCTTAAACATCACTAGCGTGTCTTCGCTCTGTTAAACGATAGAAAAATAAACATTACCAGGTGGTTTCAGGTGGATATTAAAAGGAACGTCAACATGAGACGTCTGGGCTCCGTTCAGCAGAAGATACCATGTGTGTTTGTGACGGACGTGAAGGAAGAACAGTCCAGAAAACGAGACTATCAGGTGAGTGCGGCCATTGATTTCTAAACAACACGAAGCTGGTGCTGATGCTGATGCTAGCATGGATTGACAACTAGGTGGACTTAAACACCGAGTTGGTGGCAACACATCCTTTCTGCAATACACATGACGTAATGTTTTCTTGCTGGTAGCTTTAACGATGACGCATTTTTGTGTCGTCAGTACTGCAGCATGCTGTTCACCCTCCAAGCTGTATTGCTTTTAGGGAATATTGCTTCAGATGGCAGGTGTATGTGTTGATACACTGTTATGCTCATTTTCAGGTTCAACATTTTATTTTGGATTACTACGAGAATGGGTTTACATGTTTATTTACATGTGTATGTCTAAAATGCTCAGTTGTAGCTCCTGTCTCTTTAAGGCCCCCTGAATACCCTGAATAATGAGTCTGCTCTGATTCGTCAGCGCACCCAAGCCTGAGCCAGCACCGCTAACAACAGTAGAGTAGTTATGCTAAGTCAAGGCCAGGCTTAAATTGTGCAAATCTGTGATACACTGACATAGTGTGATGTCACAAAGTCACAGAGTTAAAAGCAGGACGACTGACGAGGCGTTTCAGGTGCAGTGTTTTCTGTGGGGGAATTAAGCTTTTGTTGGTGCAGACTTTTACCTTTTTACCTTCCAATATCTTTTGCATACACAAGAGCATATACAAAACACTGAAGGAAAGGAACGATAATGTAAAAGCACCAAGGGCCCAGCTGAATGTAGCTGTTGTGAATGAAATGTTCTTTATTCCTGTGTGGCCACTGTTACAATCTTGACCTCACTATCTGTCCACTTTCTCCTTCCTGCTCTCTCTCACTGTTCCTCCTCCTCTTCCCCTCTTTGCCATGACAGTCACACACAAACACATTTTATGCAGCTGTAAAATAACATATAATGAGACAACAAATAAAACAAACGCTAAGCTAATGTAACTAATCTGCGCTTTAGAAATATGTTATTGATAGGGGACTTGCATTAAAATCTTATATGCGAGATAAGTGGATGATTTGCGTGTACACTTTACTGATGTGCACCACCAGTCAAAAGTTTGGAGGACACACCTTCTCATTTATTGGTTTTTCTACGACTATTCACATTGTAGGTTCTCACTGAAGGCATCAAAACTATGAATGAACACATATGGAATTATGTAGTAAACAAAACAGTGTGAAATAATCGGCCCTTTTGCCTTCACTCTGCGGTCCACCTCATCCCAAACCATCTCGATTGTTGTTAGGTCAGGTGACTGTGGAGGCCAGGTCATCTGCCTTAGCACTCCATCACTCTCCCTCTTGGTCAAATAGCCCTTACACAGGCTGGAGGTGTGTTTTGGGTCATTGTCCTGTTATATAAATAAATGATGGTCCAACTAAACGCAAACCGGATGGGCTGGGATGGCATGTTGCTGCAGGATGCTGTGGTAGCCATGCTGGTTCAGTGTGCCTTCAATTTTGAATAAATCCCCAACAGTGTCACCAGCAAAGCAGCCCCCACACCATCACACCTCCTCATCCATGCTTCACGGTGGGAACCATGCATGCAGAGACCATCCCTTCACCTTTCTGCGTCGCACAAAGTCACGGCAGGTGGAACCAAAGATCTCAAATTTGGACTGGTCTAATGTCCATTCCTTGTGTTTCTTGGCCCAAACAAATCTCTTCTGCTTGTTGCTTTTCCTTAGTAGTGGTTTGTTAGCAGCTATTTGACCATAAAGGCCTGATTCACGCAGTCTCCTCTGAACAGTTGATGTAAAGCTGTGTCTGCTACTAGAACACTGTGTGGCATTCATTTGGGCTCTAATCTGAGGTGCTGTTAACTTGCGATTTCTGAGGCTGGTGACTCGGATGAACTTATCCTCAGCAGCAGAGGTGACTCCTGGTTTTCCTTTCCTGGGGCGGTCCTCATGTGTGCCAGTTTAGTTGTAGCGCTTGATGGTTTTTGCAACTGCACTTGGGGACACATTCAAAGTTTCGGACTGACTGACCTTCAGTTCTAAAAGTAATGACGGACTGTCGTTGCTCTTTACTTAGCTGATTGGTTCTTGCCATAATATGAATTCTAACAGTTGTCAAATAGGGCTGTTAGCTGTGTACCAACCTGACTGCTTCACAACACAACTGATGGTCCCAACACCATTAAGAAGGCAAGAAATTCCACAAGTGAGCCCTGACAAGACACACCTGTGAAGTGAAAACCATTTCAGATGACTCCATCATGAAGCTCATTGAGAGAAGGCCAAGGGTTTGCAGCGCTGTCAACAAAGCAAAGGGTGGCAACTTTGAGAAATCAAAAATATGAAACATATTTAGAGTTATTTCACACTTTTTTCTTTACCACATAATTCTATATGTGTTCATTCATAGTTTTGATGCCTTCAGTGAGAATCTACAATGTAAATAGTCATGGAAATAAAGAAAAACCATTAAGAGAGAGAGAAGGTGTGTCCAAACTTTTGACTGGTAGTGTATTTGACCCATATGACAACAGTGTTAATAAGAAAAGATAGGGGAGCAACAATTTTAATGTAGTTCTTCAGTTGTTTCCTTAAAACCTTGAGTGTTTAAATATCTGTGTGTCTCCTCAGAAATTTCAGGTGATTGCGACTGAAAATGTGAACCCTGTCGCCCTGGAGGCGAACATTGATTGTGCCCTCGCCACAGAAAAGCTAGATGGCACTTGCTGTTATGTTACAGTTTATAAAGGTGAGTGAGTATCAGAACGACAACTACCATATGAGCTTGTGTTTAAGCGAGGCACTGGAGTTGTTTTATCATGTAAAACTAGTAAACTAGTAAAAAAAAAAAAATCAAATTGCGATTATTAGATATTAAATTTGCAATTTGATTTTTACATCTGGATAACTGGATGTGTTGGTCAGGGTATCTCTGCAGCGCTTCATTTGATTATAATGCCCACTTGTCTCACATTTTATCTTTGTCAGAATATTGGATGATATTGCTCATGGCCATATTGCAATTTTGATCTTATTTTAATTAATTGTGCAGTGCTATGTAAAATCCTTGTAACAAATACAACTTTCTTGCAGTGGTGTGGACTGAATTGAATTGCGGTTGATCCTTTCTTCTGTAGGGCAACCTTACCTCTGGGCTCGACTCGACAGGAAACCCAACAAACAGGCGGAGAAGAGGTTCAAAAAGTATCAGCACTCTCACAGGAGCTGTAAAGGTATTTAAGCGTCAGCTAATAGAGTGGAAAAGTATCAGGGGAGCAGTGACTTTATTTCTACAGTGAGGCTGGACTCTTTGTGTTTGTGTTCTTTCTCAGGTTTCACGTGGAATGTAGAGGAAGATTTTAAGACGGTTCCAGAGACGTGGATCCCTGCTCACGGAGTCAAACACCACAACGGTCATCCGCTGCCTGATGAGCATGGACACATTCCAGGTCCTGAAGTTCAACCATTACTCATAAAGTAAATGAATCCTAAAATAATATCTGATGGTAGAGCAGGTAGAGTAACTTCACAAAGCTTTGCTGCCAATGTGATAACACAGAGCCCATCAGTTTAACTTAATGAAAGATTTAATCAGGAGTGTTTTTTTTTATTTTTTATGGTGCACTGACTTTGCGTTGTAATAAGAGTATTAACACAGTTTCACTTCAGAGGGAGCTCATGATGTAGAAAAATACCTGGTGCAGAGGAGCATGAAGACAAGCATCGACAATAAAATGACATCAAGCAACGGCATTAACTCAAGTTGTATTTGGTCTAAAATCATCAAGTGTACTCTCAAACATTTCTCAGATCTGGTGCACAGAGATGAAATAAAGAGAAACAATCCCCTGGGTTCCAAGAACGAGTGTAAATGGCAATATTTCCGACATAGAACATGGTGGGAAATACGTTTACATGCACAAAATATTCAGTTTTTTGCCCTTTATTCTGCCAGTTGTGAAGCAAATGAAGCTCCTAAAACTACACCATGCATCAGAATTCTACATTTAGAATAAGGCCCAATTCAGATTATCCAAATGGAACATGCTGTTTAGATGGCCCATATCAAATTCTGAATATTTTCATATTTAGAGTAATAGTGGAACATTAGCAGGCATGTAGACGTGGTCATTGTGGATGATGCTGCCTGCCGAGGTGCTGATTTGTTCCCTGTGAATGTTCAGGCTGGGTCCCGGTCGAGAAGGACAACAAACAGTACTGCTGGCACTCCTCTGTGGTGGATTATGAGGTCGGGGCGGCTCTGGTTCTCAGGCCGAGCTCTGATGACGAAGGCGTGCTACAAATTGCTGCAGTCCCGCTGGCCGACCTCCTGGAACAAACACTGGAGCTCATTGGAACCAACGTCAACGGAAACCCTTATGGTAATGTGAGACTGTATTTTCATTTCTTGGTGTGTAGAGGGAGGGCAGTTCTAAAGCAAGTCGTTGGACATATAAACATAAACTTGTTTGTCAATTTCACAAAGTCAAGTTGTTTGTAAGGATTGCGGTGCCTTTAGCAGAGTATTCTAAAAAGGAACTTGTCAGATTGACAAGCATTGTCTCTGAAAGTCCACCAACATCCAAAGTCACGGCCTCTGTGCCTTTGGTGTGTTCAACTTTTTTGCTTTATATTATACGGATGTTTATGTAAAAATTATTAATCACAAAGGTGACTGATTGGGATGGCAGTTGTATGATAAGTGTCTGAAGTGCTAAAAGCCCACAGAAGCCCTGAGGATTTTTTTATTTTTTTTATGGTGATCTATTTTTTAAGTTTATCTTTCTTCATGTTTAATGAAGACATTTCAACCTTAGCAGGACATTTGAGGGAAGTAACAGAAGCACTAAAAGAATGCTGCGGATACACTGCATGGTATACTAGAATATATAGTTTGATACTAGTTTTATCGTTTAAGTTTCATTTTCTTGACAGGATTGGGGAGTAAGAAGCACCCCGTCCACTTCCTGGTGTCACATGGGAGTATTCGACTCAGGAACCCTCCACCTGTCGCCTTCCAGCAGCTGTGCTCCTGGTTCCAGGAGAGTCCAGAGGGTCGAGTGGAGGGCATCGTCTGGCACTGCAATGACGGCACGCTCATTAAGGTCAGAAAAGTTAACACACAGAATCTGCAGTGTTGATCAAGGTGAAGGAAAGTCCTTTACTACATGATCATATTGACATTGTTGATTTCAAATGTAGAATTTGCCCTATTTGGGAGGGATAATTTTGCTTTTTTGCTATTTTGCTTAAATTAAATAAAACATAGAATTTACTTCATGATTAATAACAAAAGTGAGGATGTTTGATATAAAATACACACATCTAAAGACAGATTCCGCTTTTATCACATTCGAGATGTTCACTGGCTGTTGTGCTGTTAGGTTCATCGTCATCACCTGGGACTGAGGTGGCCCGACGGGGAGACGTGTCTCGGTGACAGGCCGGTGGTCATTCATGTTGATGGGACAGTCGACGAGTACAACAACAGCAAAGACGTTTTCACATCCCTCTCCAGACTACATGGACAGTGTTTCAGCCGACTGCAGGAGGTCCAGTTTGACTCGTAAAAACAGGTGGAGAAGATCTAACGTTCCTTTTCTGAGGCTTGTGCTGTGACCCAATAAGGAATGATCATGTTGGTGATAGCTGCCAGGTATTTTCACCAGTAATTCCTGATGAATATAAGGGAGTGTATTACAACCATGAGGACAGTTTGACGTCTGCTTTGCAGAAACATGTATACAAAAAAAGAAAAGTGGAAACTGACCAATGGGACATTTTTTGCGCCGAAAGTTGTCAAAATGTTCCATAACTGTTCCATAAATATTGTGTAAATAGTAATTACTGTATGTTACAGTTGAAGAGTAAACAATGAGTATGTCAACATCTTTTTTTCTCCATCTTTTTTATTTAACAGGGATTAATGACAGTTGGATTAATACAAAAACAGCTTTATTGAAACATACACAATATATGAGAAACAATATGTAAAAACTACAGAAGCCCTACAGAAGTTTTCTGTTGATCAATTTTACAATTCTGATCTAAACAGTTTTCTCTCCCATGCTTGACTTAAGAACTGGCGTGTGGGGAAAAAGGGTTTTGTTAAATTAGTTTTGATAGACTTCTTTTTCCACTCGGTTTCACACATGGGAAAAAAATATTTTCTTCTGAAAAGAGTTTTTTTCTCCACACAGGAACTTTTTGAGAGAAGATTATTCTAGCAAAACGCACAATGAGTTACATGACCAAACCAAGAATTAACAATAAACAGCTGCCTCACAAGAAGCTAAAGTTCTTAACTCTTGAATTTTGTCTAAGTGCAAGCAGCCTAAATGATACATAAAAAATGGCAAAACTGATGGATGAAGAAAAAGTAAACAAGATAACACATCTAAGCAGATGCGATACATCATTGGCTGATTTTTTATTGTTATGGTGTTTTGCACAGCTATAAATATGCTAATAGCGGAATGTTGTAAAAGGCTGGTAGCAGATCCAATAACATGCCTGTCAAAAAGGACACATACAGTAGTCTGCTATTAGTCAAGTCTCAATAAATTAATAACAAAAAAAACTTTCTATAAACAGCTTTACAATAAATTATTTTTTTTTATCCTAGGGTGGTTGAAGGCTCTCTAGATATGGGTGTATATTAGAAAAATAAACTTAATCCAAATATACATTGATTTTCCTCTTCATATTAATGCAGTTGTAAGTTTTTATAATATTGGCTATCAGCCTCAAATTCCACTTTGGTGCCTCTAGACATTCAATGGCAACATTTGGTGCCTGACGGTTTAAAAAAAAAAAGTTAATTAAAATAAAGTATATATATTGAGAAATATAAACAGAAAATAATCCAAAAACGTACACCCATAAAAGTACATTCAGGTGCAGTTTTAACAGTGCCGATGTGGTGTAAAAGGCATGGTGACCCTGAGTTAACTGATGGACACGCTGGGCAGTTCAGCTGTAACGCCAAACTGATCGCACACTTTCTTCAGCTGTTCCTCCAGCAGGATGTTCTTCTTCACCTCTAGATTGTAGTTATATTTTAAGTCTTCAATCTCTTCAAAGAACGTCGGGTCGAAGCTCTCCAGTTCTTTCTTCAGCTTTTTAACCTCAGTTTGAAGTTTTGTTTTTTCTGTTTCGGCTGCTTGCAGGAGGTGTTTGAGCTTCCCGTAGTCTGAGAAAACAAAGACAAAGCAGACTGAGAAGAAAGTTTACACTACAAATATTTAAATGTTTTGGCTGGATGACTTCTTCATAATGTGTCATGACATTGCATGTAAGATTATAAATTATAAATCAGTATGAAGTTAAAAAAACAACATAGCAGTGTCAGGTCATCAGAACTAGCTTGAAGCTTTTCAAAATAACATGGTAGACATCACACCTTAATATGATGATTAAAAAAACATAGGATGTTGAGAAAAATGACAGCAGTGCTACTAGACAAGCAGAAGAATGTGTTAATGTCTCACCTAGTTTAGAAGATGTTCCACCGTATCGCTCGCTGTACTCGTTCAGCTTCTGTTTCAGTTCTGTGTTCTCCTTTTGCAGCTCAGTGTTCAACAGACTTAAAACGAGATGAACAACGGGAACATTTTTGTTACATAACCGTAAAAGCAGCATGGGAAAATAACATCATCCATCTCAGCATTGTGAAACTCTCCAGGTTTGCTTGCACTAATTTGGTCCTCTATCAGACACTTGGACCAAAACATCGGTGTACATTTTGTATAAAAAATAAAATAAAGTGTTTGCTTGATAAACGGCAGCAGTAGTTGTGACTTGCTTTCTACTTTGTGAGGTCTTTCTCAATACTAATTCTCTCGTCTCCCTTCAATAGAATTGTATTTTGAGGAAATGACAGCTAAAATGTAACTTGTTTTACAAATTTTTTATGGTTTGCTTGCTCTAAAACATAATGGTGTATGTATAAAACAGTGTGTTTAACTAATTTTGATTATGTATGCCATTTGCATTGATTTGCCATATTGTGATATATGGGGAGATAAGAATAACCATATTTCCCAGCCTAACATGATCGTGTATTACCACTATCTCCATTAACGACAAACCTCATTGCCTGGAACTCCTTGGAGAGTCCTCCTGCAGCCTTTGCAGCGGTAGGAAATCTTTTCAACATGTCAACCTAAGAAATGAAATCAAGATTCCTTTACCTCAAACACAAGCTGTGCAGTTATACAAGCAATATGACAGAAATGCCAGACTTTGAACTATTTTCTTTGAAATGAGAAGTCAAAGTCAATTTAGTACCCAGGCCTTTAAAAACTAAGAGTTTGAAAGATGTGGTTTAAAGGCAGGGAGTGTCTAACAAAACACTATTGAGTTGTATTAAGGGGATGGTAGGATCAAGGAGCTTGACTTTAAGGGAGTAAAACACACACAGGGGAAATGTCTGGTACAACTCAGGGTCACACAATGATTAAATTCAGGCAACCTTTAGCCATTTGGATAAATACACACATCGAAAACAAGCTATAACATACCCTGGGAAATGGCATTTAAGACTTTTTAAGGGCCTTAATTTTCCGCTAAATTTATTTATCAACTCTTAATACTTTTTGAGACCCTGCGTACACCCTTAATAAAGAGTGAGTAGGCTAACTTACTGACTGCTGGTATTAAATTAAGCTGTCATCCAGCCTATACCTGATCTTCAAGTTGTCTGACGCTTATCTGCGCTCGCTCCTCGCGCTCGTTCACCTCCTTCAGCTCTTGTTTGAGTTCAGACAGAGTGGCTGTCTTCTGGGAGAGCTCCTTCTCCAGCTCCTTCATCTTATTCTCAAACATTCTGTGAATGAAGAAGAAAAAAAAGAAAAAAGGCACAGGCTCACACTCTATAAACTCTACTCGTAGCTCAGAGCTTTTACAAGTGGAGGGCACAGGGTCAAGTTTTTAAATTCCTGAATCAGAACAAAGTAACAGAGACAGTATACTTCTTTCTGATGCTTGATAGCAGAACTTGTTCTGGATCCCCGTTAAAAAAGACCCTACTGAATTGGATAATAAACACCATGCTGACCTCGTTACCACAGATGCCTTCCAGGTCTTACTGTCTGCTCCCTCTGTGATGGGTCTGGAAAGAGCTGCCCGCAGTCTCTGCTTGGTTTCTTCCAGCTCTGCCTCAAGCTTCTCATTGGTCACCTCCAGACTCGTCTTGGTGACTCTTAGCCTCTCTGCAGCTTCCATTTCCTGTCACAATATGAAACATACATTAGATGCGATACACTGCGACGCTTTTGACCGTTTGCAGTGAAATTCGTTTTGCAACCACAGGCAGTTCCTTTCAAGAAGGACTACAAACAGGCATATATTATTTATATATATATATATATGACATATATTCATAGACATACAAACTGTTTATTTCTTCAGAAAGCACATTTGAGCGTTTACATATAATTTTACAGCTAGCTAAGAAAACATATACAGTATATGCAGTTACCCTTTTGATCTCCTTGCGTAGACGTTCATTGTCCATGACTATTTTCTCCAGTCCTTTAGTTTTAGATTCAAGTTTGGAAATCAGCTCAGCTTCACTTTGACTTTTTAGTTTCTCATAGTCAGCCTAGAAAAGAAACCTTACTAGTTATCTCACAGCTTTGTTAACAAAACATAGATGTGAAAAAACTTGTCGGAAGGAGTCAATTTGAAATGTAAGACATGATGTGATCAACAACCTTTAGTTTGACGTTCTCTTGTTCCAAGGCAGCGACCTTCTCTTGATTCGCAGGTGCGCTGGATTTCTTAAGTGTTTCGTTTTCCCGCTGCACCCTCTCCACCACCTTCTTCATAAGCCCGATGGTCTTCTCGAGTTCAGGTATTGTTTTGCCACTCTGACCAGCCTGATAACGATCACATTACAAATATTTTTTTAGATTTACATCTCGATCAGGAAAGTTAGTTTCAATAAAGGGCAAACCTCAGAGGAGCTGGTGCTACAGTTTTACTAATTGTTATTTCTGTGTGTAGTCACTGCTGGGAAAATACTCATGTTTAAGAGAGAACATAGGTAAATACATACTCCACGTATATGTGCCAGCTTTTTCTCCACGTCTGCCTTTTCCTTTTTCAACACGCTGCACATCTCCTTAAGGTCTGCCACTTGATTCTACGAAAAAACAAAGAAATTGGTTGAAATCTTATAAAACACTCTTTCCCAGAAACATTTACATTAATCAGTATTCCATGTTTGTAAAAGGAATATTTCATTGGGGTTCTACCAGCGCGTTAAAAAAAAGATCACAAATCTTAACAAATGTAAGCTTGCAGACATGTGCTCGAACTTGGCATTGTGTTTTTGGCTACTTGTGAAAAAAGGAGTAGGAGTAGAGAAGTAAAAAATATGTTCCAAGTTGTACACAGGTTTAAGACACGCTGCTGGGAAGTAGCAGGGTCCCATTTCAGGGCTGACAAATTTTCTTGTAGTATTGTTCTTTTTTTCCTTTTCTCTAAGTGTGTCTTTAACATGCCTTACAATCATCATTGATATCGAACGATGGCATAGCATGGAACTACCACTTCTTGATTTTAATTATGTGTACCTTGAGTCTTGGTAAGTCTTTGTTGGTCTGCTCCAGCTGAAAGCGCAGCTCAAGGTTCTCAGAGGCCAACTTGAGGTTTTCTTTCTGGAGGTCCTGATCTCTCTGTGAGGGAGTACCAGTGCCTCGTCCTGAAGTCTACGGGAAATAAAACACAAAATCAGCCAAACAAAATATATTCAAAGGCATGACAGTATATCACGGATGTGGAGGAAAAACTGCCAAAGCTTTAAGGGAGTGTAGAAAAGCAGTTGTATTTTAAAATTAAACTGTTTCTACCTAGACATGACCACAGGAACCTTCTTTACCAAGTAAATCTAGTTTATATTGGACAATGCAGAGGAAGGAAAACACCAACACACTAACAAGCCACTGATATTTACTGCCTTGAGTTTTGCTACTACATTGCTAGTACAGCACTACCAATTCAACTGGGTGACTATAGAAGTACCTTCAGATATCTAAAAGATCTGTGTTCTCGTTTCTGTATGCGATCTTCCCTTTTTTTAACGATAAACCTCTTTGGGTGTTTGCTCAATATGGAGCGTGAGTCCACATCTGGTTCTGCTGGGCAGGACTTTTCTGGATTATCATCTTCTGTATCTTCATCATGTTGTTCACCAACACCCTCTTCATTCAACATTTCACACGATTGGCTGTTGTCAGGCTCATGTACTTTGGTGTTCTGTAGTTCCTCTTTGTCTTCGACCACATCACCATCAGACACACCTGCTTGTGAGCTTTCTACATCTGCTTCTTTTTCAGTCTCATGTTCTTTGACATCTTCTTCCCTAGAAACATCTGTTTTGTCTGCCACTGTGCTTGCTGCAGTGCTGGGACTAGATGGCTCCTGTTCAGTGCGAACATCTTCTGCTCCAACAAAGCTGGTCTGAGTTCTTTTATTGATCTGGCTTCTCTTTGGTCCCCTCCGTTGTTCAGTGGTGTCTGCAACAGCTTCAGGGCTAACAGAGCGGCTGTAGGTTTCAGCAGGATGGAGTGCCAAATTCCCTTCGTATGACACATCCTCAACATCAAAAGTGACAGAGCTAATCCCTCTCAAAGCATGTGAGGAAGAGCTCTTCCCCTTCAATGAATCAGATAAAATCCAGAGAAGGAGATACATAAAGAAAGAGAGTAAAGAAAAATGAACAGAGAGGTAAAAGAAAATCATGTTTGGCTCCTTAAAATTGAACAGGAACACACAGGAGCACTTACAGAGGGCCTTGATGATGTCTCCTTGGATATCTGGCTCTCTAAAGAGTGAAGTCTCTCCTCCAGGTAGCGATTCCTCAGGGTCAGATTCTCCATGGCCTCATCACGAGGTAACGCCTGGTGCTCTCTGCAGGTTTACCAAGAATAAAGAGATAAAAGTCTCCTGACTTGTTAGAAGACATGTACTGACAATAATAACTTTCTTTGAAAGACTGATAGTTACTTTATGGTGAGGATCTGTGATTTCAGGTCTGAGTTCTTCTTCTTCAGCTCTTCAATCTCCTTCTCCATTTCATTGGATCGCACTACCACCACGTGGTCAGCAGTCACACCTCGAGCCTTCAGCTTCTTCTGCAGTGCATTCTTCTCTTGCTCCAGTCTGCACACACACAATGAAACAAAGAGGGTTAAACAAATGCCAAAATGTGCATCCTGGATTTGGGCACATTTGCACTCCGTTTTTGACATTTTCAACTTTGTGACAGAAGCCTAATTCTGTCAGATAGAACAAAACATAGATTTTATGTATACAGACTTCCCAAAGGTTGCACTGTCAACATTAGTAAATGGCATATACTGTATAGTTTCTGGCACTGAGTGAACTACAGGGAACTTACTTTAGAAAATAGTTTGAAGTTGATTGACATGGATATAGCTGTCTAGGCAAACCCTCCACCCTCTCCCCCTTGACAACTATACACTCTAATTATAGCTGAATTGATTAATCTGTAAGTCAATTGACATAAAAATAAAGAGAATTTTATGTCACTTTTCAAGCAAAAAACGGCAAATAATTCAGTTTCTTAAATGTGAGTGTTGTGGCTTTTCTTTGTTTTAGAATAGATAATAGTACACTGAACATCTCTCAAGTTAAAATACATTTGAAGACTTCACATTTCTGGAAACGATGATCATCATTATAATTGCTATTTTATTACAGTGGATTTTGACATCACAAGTATGATCTGCAAAATGATGACCAGCTTTGGATGAAGAGCTGTGCTGTGCTACTCATTGACATCATGCTTTTGTTTGAAGTCTGCAAACTTCTGTCCCTCACGCTATCATTTAGAGCCAGATTTTTTCAGCTGCCTACTGCAGCTTTCAGTTGAAGAAATTCTGTCAAATCAACACAAGAGCAAGATCAAAGAATGCTTTGTAACGCATGATGTACAGACTGACCTGGCATACAGGTCTTTGAGAGTGCTGAGCTGTTTCGACAGGGATTCATTCTCACGTTCCTTCTCCTTCAGTGAATTCTTCATCTTCTCCATCTTGGCCTGCCATTTCTTACCCTCCTCCCAACGCACAATTTCGTCTCTAGCCTGTCAGACAAACAGATCGTACATCAAGTGAACATGCAATGAATGATAATAATGCTGTAAACCATAATAATACAGGACAATTGTTGCAATATGTGATGTTCAAACCTTTCCGTTATCATCTTTAACATTTTTCGTGTCTGTCTTTTTCTCCAAGTCAGCCTCCAGCCTCCTGATCTTTTTCTGCAGATTCTCGATGGTTGGCCCCTTTCCATCTGGTTCTGGTTGATTCTAATCAGCAAATACAGCATTACAGTATTATGTGGCAGTTGTTGAGTGTATTAACTCATTGCTTGTGTATTAACAACAAAAGCAACAATAAGGTCCAGAGCAGTTGACCCAAACAAAGCCTTGGTCATGCTGCATGAATTTCAGCGGTACAGCAAACCACTCAACATTCTATCTTGTGATCAGGATTTTCAAAGTTGTTGTGGTTTGCACACTACATGACTGATCAGTGATAGGTGGTCATACATCATAAGATGGGAATAATGCAGTCCAAGTTGTTTGTGCACTGATTTGCAAAGAAAAAACAAGGAATGAAAGGGAAAAATGGTTGAAAGAATCGAGTAGGATATGCAGACAGCAGAGATGATCTTTTAAGCAGAACTGGCTGGTCGTAAATATGTGTTTTGCAATGAAAAAGTGGTTCACCAAGAACGACACAGTCACAGATAGGCAACTGAAAAGCTTGTGGGTATGCCGATGAACTCTGATAGAAACTATATTATTGTGACCGCTCAATACCAATAGATGCAGCTGCATACAGAACGCTGCATGCTTTCTGACAAATCAGTAACTTGCGGCATTATTCCACACTCCTTACAGATACTAACCTGAAGTGCGCTGCTCAGCCTCTTGATTTGCTGCTTCAGCTCCTGTATTTCCTGCTCCCTCTCCTCCTTTTCAGCCTGTAGGCGTCTCTGGGTTTTTTGACTCCTCTGGAGATCCTGGTTCAGGCTGTCCACTTCTTCCTTCAAGGAGTTTTCCCGGCCTCTGGATGCTTTGGCAGAATCCTTTGTGGCTTGAAGTTCTTCATTAAGTTCTTGCACCCGCATCTTTGGAGAAGGGGGTTTTTCAAATTTAAAGGAAAGTTTGGGTGACATTCTTAAGTCTTTTTGACAAGAAATCAGAAAGAAAAGTCTAAAGCAATGAATGAACGTATGCTTCTATTCACTATGTATCCAAAGCCTGATTCTTCTGTGCTATAGAGCTCAACTGTTAGAATGCCATAAATGCATTAGACACTCATGTTTCTGTAGCAATTGATTGAAACTATAGTGCCCAGCTGTTATAGGAAATGACCATTCTAGAGAATACATTCTTATATTTCAAATTTTCTTTGTGCACTAAAAAACAAGAATATAGCCAGACGTTTATTTTAATGTTAAATCCCTTATTGCTTACTTGGTTACGCCAGTGAAAGTTAAATTGCCTAAAGGCATTCCATGAATATCAGTATCTCCAAATACAGCAATATGTTTGTATCATGAATTAATTGCAAAGTTACAGGAAACAAGGTTATTTCATGTCGCCTGAGTTACCCTCTGCAACGTAACAGAGACTAATAAACATGTTTTTAACTGGTTTAAAACAAAAAGTGGAGACTTAAATACTGGCTGTAAAGTGGTTATTAATAGAAAGGCCATTTAGAGTGACACACGTCAAACACACTGTACGTACCATAAGGGAAATGTTCACCAACTTGACCTTATGGTAAGATACATTTCAGAGACACTGAAGACACAAAGGCTGTGACTGTAAATCAACATAGACCAGAGGCATCAACTAATGTTTCCAATGAGTGTAAAAGTGTGAATAGCTGACATTTTAGTTGCTCAATGTTTCCCTTTTTTTACTGAAAATATTTTATGAATTAACTGAAGCTTTCTTTGTGTCAGCTAATTAGATCAGCAGCTATTCATAAATAAAGTATAGCACCCATGAAAAATAAGCATGTCATTACGATAGAGTTGTCCCACCTTTAGATCTTTGGTGTGTCTGTCAACCAACATCTGTACATTGAGACTCTCCTCTTTTATTGAAGCGCTGGCTATGACTTGTTGCTCCGCAGCAGACGTCATCTCTGCCCGCAGCTCCAAGAGAGCCTTACTGAGGCCCTACAGGGAGCAAAGAGATACCAGAAATGATAAATATTATGACTGCACTGGTCAGATCTCATTTACACACACCATCCAGCATGACTTACTTTCTATCTGAACAAATTCTTGGTAACATTTATTTCTGCATGCAGTGCATAATGACAGAACGTGATTGTTCGTTTTTTGACAAATAAAAAAATAATGCATGTATCACGATCATTTAAAGTGCTTTGGACGGGATTAGTATTCCTGGATATTCAGATCAGCTGCTCTTATTTGTTATGCAGCTCAAGTGCTCAAAAGCAGTATCAATCCAGCCATCCAATCATATTAATCTAATCAATCACACGGCCAACACAGAAACAAACACGCTTTGTATGAGGACTTTACAGTATCCATTTTACCTGTCAGGCAAATCTTGGGCAAGGTAAACAACCGATGATCAAACAGCATTTCCATATTCCTATAAAATGAATCTATCTGCGATGTTCGATAACTGTTCAAAATTAAGAGGATGATATGACTTGCAATAAATAGATACTGAAAATTGAATTAGCTTTCCTCTCCTGAACTCACAGTCTCAACCAAATTGACAGGGATTAATATGAGGGCTGCCAAAGACTATCTTGGGTGTCATCAGTGTGAAAACAGTTTTCTATTTTTTGTTATATTCAATGCATTTTAGGTGGTGTTTTGGGATGTGTTTATTGCAACCTTGAGCTTTTTCTCTTTCTGCATGAGCTGTGCCTTCAGTCGTTCCACCAGGTTCTTCATGGTGTTGCTAGGAGAGCGGACGTTTGCCTCCTTCTGGGCTGCCAGCTCTGTTTGGAGGAAGTTCATCTCCTTCTCCATCTGGGCCATCTGGGTTCTCTGATCCTCGGTCTCAGCCGTCAGAGTCTTCACCTGGGCAGCATGATACTCCTCCAGCCTGCAACAAAAACCCCCTTTGTTAATCTATAACATGCAGTTTTTTCTTATCTTCTGCTTTTACATAATTTCAAATACTTTTGACATGATTTTTAATTTATATCTGAAAGGGTGGTTGGAAAATTCTTCTTTTTTTTCCACTAACTCAATACGGTGTGTCTTCACATTTTTTTTACCTAATGTGGGGTGAAGTCGTGATAAGAATACAAATTGCATACACTTAAAGGGAACATCCAGCATTGAGACAGCAGCTAACAGAAAAACAATTCTACACCCCCAATAATTCAAGTGAGTGTCTTCTTGCATTAATATCTGTAATGAAGAGCCCAGTACCATTTTTACCATAAGTGATAATTGAAGAGAGTAAAGGTGTACCTTCTGTTAAAATATTTAGAGCGACTAAAACTACGGAAATTGTAAGTTGAGGTATGTTTTTTTCTTAACTATCATGCACACAGGTTAATCACTTTTTGACAAGAAAAACGATGCCCCGGCCTAATGTGAAACACACTTTCAGACACACATTCTGCCATATTGCCAAGTCACTTTTCACATAAAATTGTATTCATTTGGGAGGTAGAGCAATAGGTGTTCCAAGCAGGATGATATTTTTCTGCTAGATATGAATATCTCTCTGTTGAGTGGGTCATTTTAACACCCACATCTCTTAAGGCCAGGCTTGGAAATTTTCCCAGGTTGGCATTTTTTTTTTTTTAACCACACAAAAGCCATTATTTCTTTCAAGCACGGGGCTATTTTTGGCATGCAGGTTTAGTCTGCCAGGTTGGCAGGTCTCTTCGACAAGCTTCGACAGCTTATTGTCTGTTTATTTTCCCACTGATCAATTATGGCCAATCAACAGTGAGACCTAGAAATGTACATGTTTTCTGCTGCAGTGGAACACAAAAGTACTGACCTATACAAGTTCCTCCTCCTGCTGTAGCAATTCAATACAACCGTCCTTCAGTACAACCTATGTCATATACAGCTTTTGTTGAGACTGAGGATAGGTGCTGAATCAACTCGTCCCCTGCAAGGCTGTAGGTTTTTATTACTGCATTATCTTATTTTTGCCTCTGCCAAATGATTATTTTTTCACCTGTGTCTGTTTGTTTGTGAGTTGGTCAGCAGTATTGCATAAAAAACTATTGAACAGATTTCCATGAAACTTGGATGGAGGATGGCTTTTTGACCAAGAACAGACCTCATTAACCTTTGGTGTGGATCCAGATAAAGGGATCCAGGAACTGGACAACACTCTCTTTTAGGGCATTTTTGGAATTGGGAATAATGCATGGGTCTTGATGGGAAAAAAAAAAAAGAGAAATGAGTTGTATTTAGGTATTCAGATGGAGGTATACGCTCCTCTCTGCGCCATTCTTGTATTTACAAAGTATAAGTATTTACACCTCCATTCATGTAGTTGGGTGTGATCTCATGCGGCAGAAGTACCTAAATGCTCCATGGCATTACCAAACTTTTGAAGGTCACCTTTAATCTGCTTTACTGTAGCTGCTTTTTCATTAACATTTTGACTCCTTAACATCTTTCCTTTAATTACCCCTTAAGTCATTTTAAGGTTGTTAATATCATCTCATTCAAGGTTTGACAGTATGTTCTGTCTCCTATTTGAAGCTATGTGGTGTTAACACGGTGGGAAATCACACAAATAACAATTGTCCACATAATCCCACAAGCAGATAATATGGAACCGTATATTATTAAAAGTGTTAAACATGGTGTGCATTCATTTAGAAAGGGAACACTGAAATCTGTTGCAATTTGGTTCAATTTAGAAAATGTGTTCAGGTAATTTTCATTTTTTAGTGGTCACTTGTGCAGGGAGCTGAACTATGCCCTGGAACTGACATCGACCTGTTGTCAGTTGGGCTTTTCACACAGGTGGTGTAATCTTCACTGAGATTTCAATTAGCATAGGGCTTGCTATATCTTTATTATATGTCTGTTAATCTGGGATTCACTAAAGATAGCAAAATACCCAAAAAACTCCCAGTTCAGATTATTAGTGTAAATCAAGGTTAGATGGAGGGACTGCGAGGATGTTTATTTCATCAATTCTCTACATTGTTTAATTGTTTCATGCTGATTATGTTCCAAAGATGTTAACAGTGGGACTTAATGTGAGAACTCAGTTAATAAATATGCTTTCACTTGCAAAACAAACGTTTTACACTGAGGTTAGCTGATATAAATCCATGCACTCACTTAAACAACTACGATAAATGAAACGCATCGATTCATTTATTTATTTATTCATCTTGACAGGTGACCACTGGTTAATCA
>CAEMYA010000045.1:352709-364503 GCA_903131615.1 Diplodus sargus | reverse complement strand
AAAAATGTTATTTCACATGTGACTCACAGATCTACATAACTGGCTGCACAAATCTGCTTGCTTCTGTTCTGTTCTGAAATTTCTATATAATTTTTACCAATTGAATATTTAGAGAATATTGATTAATGAAAGGAATAGGGTCTGGTTGCCTTAAAAGCTTGTGGCTTTCAGGGCAAATCTTTGAATTTATTCTACAAATAAAGTTAACGATCAACCCGTTCAATGTTTAATACATTTAAAAATACACAAAACAACACCAGATTACCTGGAGGTCAAGTATTTGTCTTCTCAAAGCTTCTACTTCCTTCTCTTTGGACTGTTGTCGGGCCTGTAGAGCAGACGCCTGCATCATGGCCACATCAGACACCTCTTGAAGTCTGTAGAATAACAAATAAAACACAAAATACAATTCTTAACACTTTAAAGTACAATGAGGTAAACATGTATTTCTTTATTACAATTATAAGCCACAGTGAAAAGCTGAGTGTCATAGCTCACAACCAATATATAAAATAAAAGCAAAGGCGTGCTTGTGCATAACAGTGAAGCGTTTCAAGAAATAACAAGCTTATGTTTACATCATCTGAAAGTTTTATAAAGATTTATTCTCAAGTAAACCACTGTGTCCTCAAAAACATTTATATCAAATCAGCATAGTCATTCTATGATTCTAAATGTAATCTTAACAAAAATATATTAAGATAAGAGCATAATCTCATAATCTCAGCCCTGCACATTGTCAAACATACTTAGAAACCTCGATGCGAAGCTCAGCCTCGGCCTTCTCCAACTCAGCAATCCTGGCTCTGTTAGCGTCGTTCACAGCTTTGCTGATGCTGTCTGCCAGCTCGTCTCTCAGCTCCCGCTCCACCCTCTGGGCCTCTACATTCATCTTGGTCAGCTGCAGAAAAACATTGGTAACTCTACTTGATAAGATTATTTAAATAATAATTATTATAAAATAATAATTACCTAAAGAGTTGAGATTGTGGCAAACACTGACAAGTGTTAAAACACTCGCACAGCTGAGTTGTCTTGCTGTTTTTAGAGATCATTAACCAGAATGTTGAGATAGAGAAATTAAAAAATGAATTTCTAAACAGCCTATGTATGGCATTAAAGATAACTCTGCTTCTGTATAATCAAATCAATGAACTTCTCTATTGCAAGATTGAAAAGACTGCCAGGTCAAACAAATGGCCTTGAACACTTTATTAAAAAATTGTCAAATAGATGTCCAGAGCAAAGTCTCAAGTGTGTCAAAAACAACTAATTATGTGTCGTTTTCTTTACCTCTGCAAACTTGGACTCCAGTTCTAGGTTCCGTTCTTCCACCTGCCTGAGGGAGTTCTGCATTTGTTCATACATTTTGTGGGCATGCTCTGCTCTCTGCCTCTCGTTCAGCTCCTTCATCTCGAGAGTGGTGATCCGCCTGGCCGCAGATACCATCTCATTGTTGGCCATCGCCTTGTCTGCCTTATCCATGCTATTTTCACCTCCTGAGATTATGAAAATAAACAATTTGGGATGAGAATTGGGTGACTTAACAAACTAGACTTAACTCTCAAGTTAAGACATGCTCGTACGGCCTACGCTGTGTCTAATGGCATCACCTCATCCAGACTAATGTTAAGACCGTTTGATAAAACTTCAGCTCGTATAAAAACTGAACATATCCTTTAATAAACAAGTCAGCCTGTGTGTTCTGTGTTAATATAGTACTTGATCAGAACTGATCCCTGTTGTAGATGCTTTATAATTTGGCATTTTGGCATAATAACACATTAATGACTGATAAAAATAACTAAATACCAATTGCATTGATGTTGTCCCATGCTTGCTCCAAGGTATACAGTTTCTCCTTTGTGATCTCTAGTTCTTTATTCATGGCAGAGATTTGCTCCCGAAGAGACTCATTCTCACTCTGAAAGACAGGAGAATAAGATAAAATATCATGTGGTCACAAAACAGTCAAAAACAATAAAATGTGGGAGGAGTGATAACATTCCTTGGGAAGTTTAGTGTTTTTTATACCTCCAAATTTTCGAGGTTGGTGGTTCTCTGTATGAGCCGGCTATCCCTCTGCAGCATGTCTCTGTACTTAACCGTCAGCTCTGTGTACTGTCTGTTCGCCTTCTCCAGGTCAGATGAGGGCACACTGTCATCCAGGGCCTTCTGCAGTGCTGCTATCTTATAAGCAGCCATTTCCTAAAGACAAAACAAAAGACAGAGCTGTCTGAGGTCATTGCTTTGGTGGTAATAATGGCTGACTCCATACTTGTGATTTTTCAAGAAGAAGTTACTGTATTTGGAATTATTATAGTATTTGGAAGCATTTGATACAACAGCTAAATTGATTTTAAGGGGAATACTTAACTTTTGGTTGGAGTCAATTTCGATTTGATTTGTATGTGTTTTCCCACTCAATATCGTAAGACAAAAGGAGCGCCATTTACATTTTATGTATGATCTTTGGAAAGACCTGTCTAATTCACTTCTAACCATATACTTCTATACTCTGGCAAATTGACATTAGAATTAGTTTTGTCCCAGAGTTTGTTTGTGGAATTAAACTTTGTGTACCTTGTATCTCTGAAGGAAGCCCATCCTCTGGGTGACAGAAGCCTCCATGCTGATGCTCTCCTCCCTCAGTTTGCTGTTCTCCTTGTGGAGGTGCTGCTCTTGCTCCAGCAGGGTCATGTAGCGTCGTGTCAGTTTCTTCTCATTAACCTTCAGCACCGTCAGCTTGCGCAATGCTTCACTCAACTGTCTCTTGATTTCGTCTGGGTCCTTCTGAAGGGTGTCAAGCAGCTCCTTATGGATGAATGTGATTAATAAAATTAACCAACAAAACTGACCATTTATACATTTTGCGGAGAAAAACTCACTAAAGTGTAGATTGAGTATAAGTGCTGGAGGCAAAGTGACTGGATCTGATCCCAACATGTGCAGACATCAAAGTCCTTTTGGGCCTATGCGTGTGTAAACTTTATAATGGAGCGAAAAAATGTGAATTTTCCCCTTGGGAATTACAAAAGTTATTCTTCTTTTCTTTCTGAGGTAATCTATGCAGTCCAGGACTCTCAAGGGTCTCACTCTTTAACTGCATGAAACAGTGAGTGGTCTGTTGCTGTTATGTGTGTTTGACATTCATTGAGTTAGAGGAAGAAGTTGGACAGACGGGACAAAGCGGAACAAAGAAGATTATTTAAGATCAGAACATTAAATCATCTTAAAGTATTGGGCTTAGATTAATGCAGGCCAGCCTGCAGCGTTTAAGTTTCACTAACCTTTAAAACATTTATTTTTCGGACTTACTTTGAACTCCTCGATTTTAACAGCATCCGCCAGTTTTTCTTCCTCCAGTTTATTCTTCAACTCTGTAAAGGTGTCGTTTTTCTTTTGCCACTCTGCCTTTTCACTGGGTGAAAACACAATAAAAATGGTCTCAAATTTTACACATTAGGTTACAAACCAGCTTTAACCTGCAAGAAACTTCCTTATAAACAAACCTTAGGTATTCTTTATAGAGGAGTCCCTGTTGATGGCTAATAACAGAGAACTTCTCCTTGTATTCCTCCAGTGTTCCTGCGAGTTTCTTGCTTTTTTCCTCCCTGTTTTTGAGCTCCTAATTAATATAAGAATTACAAATGTTTACCTAATAGTTTAGACATATTGTTGGGTCTGAAGAAGACAGCAATACTAACCTGAAGAAGTCGAACAGCATACTCATTCAGAGAGCTGATGACTTCAGTGCTGCTGGATCCCAGGCCCTCAGGCAGGGTAAGTGGTCGGAGGATGACTCCACTGCTGCCTGACCTCCTTAGCAGCTCCATTTCACCTTCCAGTTGGCTCACCTGAGAAATAAAGGCAATAAAAAGAAGTGCCTGGCAGTCAAACCTATAACCTACTGTTAAAATACAGACTTCAATATCATTGTTAATGACAGCATGTACAAGTTTAATTCTAGTATCAAAGGCGTATTTATAATATTTGTTCCACTATAAGAAACCATTGATCGAATCTGCTAAGCATGTGTTTTCCTTCACACAAGGACAGAAGGCATTGTTGGCAAAAATGGAAAAGACCTGAGAAAAAAATACACAAAAGAGAAGTGGTTTAACATAAAATAAAAATAAACTGGTGAATTTAAAGATGAGTTATGAAAGTTTCCCTAAGGAAAGGCTTTGATGGCTTTGATATAAAACCATGCTTTCCCCTTTGAACAACAGGGGTCCAAAAAACATTTTGTTGGCCGTACTGTGGGAAACCCAGTTTCTATTGGAACAGATTAAACAGATGAAAAGCTGGGACATAAGTTTGTTGACCTTACTTTGCTCATTAAGGGAAACAGAAGCAACACATGTTGAAAACAGAGATGATGGATTATCAAAGCAATGTTCTAGTCGTGCAAATTACTCTGAGAGACAAAGACCATGTCAGACTTTGCCACTGTCTGTATAAACACACATTATGTAAATTTCTCTGGTTAACTTCTTTAATGTGAGACATTTATCTTTTTATTTGTAGAAAAGAGTTGCGACACACAGCTGTAAGCATTTGGAGTTTGCTTGATGGACCAGAGTTTACAACTGTTCGCTTGAGGGACCTCGCAAATTTAAAAATGTTGCATGAAAAACCTGAGAAAGTTAACAACACGGCGTTGTGCTTCTGCCAAAGGAAAGGATGTAGCCAAAAAAAGGATTTGATAGAAAAGTTAATGTAATACTATAAAGAAACATATGTGCACAAAAAAAAACATGTTGTCCCTCATTATCAGTCAGCAGTAACATTTCTTTATCCGGAGGTAACACAGTGTGGGCGTACCTTTTCTTTGGCTCTGGCAAGTTGACTGAAGCTACTGGTGGCTTCCTCCCGAGCCAATTTCAATTCCTGCCTTAGTTCTTCATTTCTTCCCACCAGCTGATGTATATGGGATTTGAGGTGCAGGGCTGACTCAGACTGCCCAGTCATGTTGTTAACATCGGCAGCCTGTTATTTTGGGAATGAGTGTAAATGATTAGTTTTTAATACCATTAAAACAAACTCAAAAACACTAAATGAGCCAGTCTGTGAAATAGAAAAGATCCTTTGAGTTTCTGCCTGTCAGTCAGCGCAACCACTATCACACTCACTTCCTAGTTTTAACATTTACAAACAATACTTTTCCCAAATCACGCTTAGTAAAGATAACATTAAATCTGCAAGTTATGATGTATTTTCAGTTGCATGTGGCTTGCACCTGGCATTTCCTGTCGACTTCTCTTGTGCCTGACATCTCTGGCGTTGAGCCAAGCAGTGCGACCTCAAAGCCAAATAAACATTTTCTTCAGCTCTTTCAATTTTTTACTTGCTTGTGGATTATCAGCACGGCACAATCAACCAACAGCTTGACCACTCTAAACTTTTTTTTCCCGGTTGAACTCATTTGTTGTTTATGAAGTTGCTATGTGACGATCCCTCAACTGACATAAACCGGTGGTTGTATGTCCATTGTTTTCAGCAAACCAAGTCTAACAGCACTGTGTGTGGTGAAAACGGAGACAGTGGCTACATTTTGTAGCTCTCTAGGAAAAAATACACAAAAATCATGTGATATCAGACTGATTGGGCATGATGTGTTCCCTGAATCGGTTACAGAGGAGAGCTCATTATTCTATCTTGTTCTACTTGTTTCATCTTAATTTATCTATCAAATTATCCTGCATAATCTTAAAATATTACCAGCTTGTTATTAGCGAAGACTGCCTTTTCTTTCTAAGTCTATCTCTTGGTTGTTGTTTTTTCCTATTCTTTGTTTTGTAATTGAGTCAATGCCATTGCAAATGAGGATCACGACTCAATGATCTCTGGTGTACAAATAAAGGTTTAATGAATGAAAGAATTCATTATGTCTAATTTGATATGTTTGAGGTTATTTTAGCTGAACTAGACTCAGTATGCCTTTGCTTAAGAGTGGACCTGAGCTGCTTATGCAAACCTTTAAATAAAAAGACTTTTGTGCCCAAATCATGTATAATTATTAACTGCATACATCTTGTAAATAAAATCTATAAACTTTTAACTCAAATGTCACAATAGGTGGATTCTGACAGCATATGTTATCCAAAAAATAAATAAACAGCAATCTGAATTAAAAACACTGTCATAACTTCAACCCAACACCACCAACTGCTGATATTCTACATCTTCTACTGGCGCCATTACTGCTCGCCTCATCTAACTCATATTCTTCAGAAAAATATCCTATTCTGTTTTATCAAACTGTAGATAACTTCATTTATGTTCCCACATGGCATTTAATTATACAACAGATCAGATATTGCAAGATGGGGTAACAGAATAGGCTGTTGTTTTCCATCAGCTGTAGCCAGGGGAATGTCACATGGACATTGATTTGATCAGTTCCAAGAGGACAGATTACAGACAAGAATACATAAAAACAGACGAAACAAATGACAGTTAAATGACAAGTAATAGGTTAAGAGTGCAAACATTAACTACATTGACAGCTCAACTCAATGATGTCATACTGTATGTCGTTAAAAACTATTGCAATACTGCAGTTTGAGTAAACATCAGACCATTTATTGTGATGCAGTGATTTAGGAGACAGAGCAGGGAGACCAATTTCTCAAAAGAACTACAATGGAGAGATAAATTAAACTATGTAATCATTGTTATTTTGTTTGAAATTTCTACACCCTTACATTTAATATTTGAAGTACTGGAAATGTAGTTTCATGGTCCACAAAACATCTTCAGAGCTTTACACCGAAACAGTGTTGTAGCATTCTTCTAAACCCAAAAAATAAACATAAAATGGCTCCATACAGTTTCTCTGGTGTAAGCCGAGTTTCCAGAAGGCCTCAGATTACAACAAAAGGTTTTGTGCAATTAACCCTCAATGTGCAATAAAGCTCGTGTGCCCACTGCCTTGGAGATACTTACATTAGCCAACCTTTCCAGACTGTGAATATTGATGGCAGTGTCAGATGGAAAGGTGTCTTGATTAACTCTCATGGCTTGGAGGACATCTCTTAGCGCAGCCTCCAGATCTCTTTTCACTTTTGACAGTTCATCCACTATGAGTAAACACACAGGAGGGACCAATATCAGTGAAGCTGTGTTTTTTTCCCCATTTACTTTTAAAAGTCTGATCTCTGCAGTACATATTCCTATACTTCTAAGTGTTCAGACGAACAAAATCTATGGTTAATGAAACTGACTCAACTGTAAAACTGTACTTACATTTGGCTTGAAACTGAGTCTTGTGGAGTTTCAGCTCTCTTTCCTTATTGCGAAGTTCTTTTTCCAGGTACTCATTCTGCAAAGAAAAGTAACAAAAACATTGATTTCCTGCCAGTTGCTTTTGCTCAAATCGTTTTTACTAGGTTTTTATCTGTTTATTACATAACCCTTGACTGTATTTCCCCAACATTCGCAATGAATACCACTGGAGAACCAATAGAAAGCATTGTGACCAGAAAGACCAGGATCTGGCAGGGTTTGTGTGTTGCCCGGAAAAAAACAAGGCACTACAGTTTAAATTAAAACCACCCAGAACATCGTTGGTACCCATTTAACAAACATCAGCGATATCAGTGTGATGTCTGCATACACTTAGAGACAAAATCCACACTTGCCACACTCTGTTCACCCTCCCGCCTTCTGGCAGAAAACGTGGAAGTATCTGCTGCTGCAACACTAGACTGCGTTAGACTTGTTTTTATATAATGATAATCAAACTGAATTTTTAATTATTCTGCAAGTACTTGCACACGCTACATCAGCTGATTAACTAAGAAAAAAATTATCATAAATCTGTACTTTTGGCACTTGGATTTATAAAATCCTCAACCAACTTTCTCTCCTGTCTCCCCTTCTATCTTCATTTGCTTCCACTTCTTCCTTATATAATTTTTATGACATTTGCTTAACATTTGTTGGTGCATGAATTGTGTAACCAAGCCTGTCTAAATAAGGGACACTGTCGATCTAAACCAGACTACCCTGAATAACTAATCAGATAAAATGAAACACTGAACACAAATCATGTTGCTGGTTCTAAAATGACAAATCACTTTAAATATCAATTGATATTGCCTCTAAAAATTTTATCAGTCCATTGCTCTCTCTTTGAAATGCTGGGCCTTGATTGAAGTTGAGATGCAAGAAATGATGTCATTAGTCTGGAGCTTACTTTGCATCGGAACTCTTCATCTGTGTAGGTGCCTTGTTTAAATGGCAGCTGTCCAGTTCTGCCCGGCCCAGCTTCCTCCTCCAGCAGCAGGCTTGACTGTGGGATCCCTGTGTATGCAATTTATTGTTACTAAGACCTAATAATAAACACTTTCTGTGAGTACAACACGTTTAAAGAGTAACAAAAAGATACAAAAATACAAAAAGGCTAATGAGAAATGTTGAAAAGAAAAAAAAGAAAAAAAAAATGAAATGTTGTGTGAAAGTTCACTAAAGATATAATATAAAACAGGCAGATGAAACAGCCTTCAGTATTCTCTAGTCACTGAGGGGAAAAGCATGTCAAAAGAATGTTGAAACAATAATTTCTGATATTTAATTCCATGATTCTTGCGCCACCTCTTTCCTTCACCATGCGCCTGATTTGTTTCTTTAGCTCCAATCTTTCCTCTTCAAGCCGTTCAATCTAGAGAGAAATCAAGCAGAAAGGTGAGAGGTTCTCAGAAAACCTAGTAGTTATAAAAGCAGTGGTTATAACATATGTGATCTCACTTTACCTCTTTGGTGAGGACTTGGTTTTCAGCTTTGTACTGACGTTGTCTGAGATCTTTGGCTCGCCTGAACTCTGTCAGATCCACTTCTTGCTTTGGTTCCAGACCTTTGGAGTCATAAAAGATATACATTTTATTTTTTTAGTGAATTTCACAACAATGAGTCAGCCAGTGGTGTTTAAATATACTGAGAGGGAGCAGCAAAGATTTCCTTTTTTAAATCTGACCTAGTTTTTCTCGGAAGTCTTCATTTTCGTCCATGAGCTCATTGATTCTCATCTCAAGCTGGTTGATCTCATTCGTCATTGCCTCTGCCTCACAATCTCTCACTCTAATCTGATTTTTACACTCTTTGATCTCCACAATGGCTGCTTCCAGGCCATAAGTACCCTGAAATGTAGAGACAGAGCTGTCGTTACTTAATCACCATAAAATACAATTTGTCTCACTTTTTATTATTTCCTTGTATTTCAACTTTGGCATTTTAGGGAAACAGGATGTGATTAGACACAGTGAAAAACAAACACTTGGCTTGTGGACTCAAAAACCATGTAGATCACACCACAGTCACACTCTCATTTCAGTGTCTCGGATAAAAGTGAGGATGGACAAGAAAAACAAAACTTTGCTTCTGGGAATTAAATTGTCTCAATTAATTTGTTTTGGATAAAAAATAAAGAAAAACTCTGATGAGAGAAAAAGAGAGGGCATTTGTAGACTCACAGACTCGTACTGGCTCAAGCGATTTGAAGCCTCAATGAGTGCTTTGTCTTTTTCCTCAGCATGAGCTTCTGCAAGCTTTACTGCCTGCTCTGCTACCACTGCTCTGGCCTCCGCACTTTCCAGCTTGGACTGCAGCGCAGCCATCTTTTTCTGTCTTATTGATGATGGAAGGTCTTGGAGAAAAAAAAGGAAATTATTGATGATTTGGTGATTGCAGGGTATCAGAATGTAACTGCCAGTCCCTCTACTTCACTTTATAATATGCATTAGTAACAGTACATAATTAGATAAACTACAGTTCACCTGTATTCAACAGCCACAGAATAAGATGCAATAACTCATATATAAAGTATAGCTTTAACATAATTCAATAAAAGGCTGTCATATCGGATGAGTATCGACTACCAAGGCTGGGCGATATGGCCTTAAAATAATGTCACAATATTTTTAGGCTATATCGCAATGCACAATGTATCTTGATATGCTGAAAAGTCCTTAAAACCACTTCATAACTGACTAAGTGATGAAGACAAGTCAAACAATGATGGCAAACAAGAAAAACAAAAGGAAAAGTCTGGTACGTTCAGAAAATCACTTTACTGTAACGCAGCCTTTAAAACCAGGAAAAGACAAAACCTATTATATGTTGTCATATAACGATATCCATAATCTGAGATGGTATTTAGTCTCATATCACAATAACGATATATATCGTATACATTGCCCTAATGTCTCTACCTTATCTTGACAGAAATATCTCGTTCTTTTGCTGGTTACATTTGCACAAAGTTACAGAAGCACTTAAGCAAATTTGGATTTTAGCTTTGAGTCCATCTTTGGTTAAGGTAGATATGAATTTCACTTTGGCAGGGGACTGTGTTGCAGTTGAGTGATGGAACAATTAAACCAAAAATGCTAAAATGCCCTGCAGAGATCAGAGGAAATGCAAATTATTGCAATAATTCTCTGAGGGCTTAAAACTATGAGTTTCTTTTCATATCAATGAGACCACAAACATTTCTTATCCCACAATGAGGGATTTATTTTTAATTTGTCCAGTCCTGTGCTTACACAAAAAGCTGACACACATTACTTTACAGACGAGTATTTTTTCTCTAGTTTGGAGTCCAAAGGTGATAAAAGAAAAGATCATGAGAGTGCAGTGTTTTCCCCTAAGTTTGTGAAAGGCTTAGGTGCACATATTTGGCAAAGGCTTTCAGCCTTAGTGATACCCAAGACAACATAGGTGTAGTGCCTAAGCCTTATAACAGTAGAAAAGAAGTTTATCACAATTGTCTCTGGTATGAAAGAGTTCAGTTAGGAATCTCCACTAACCTTGTTCTTTCTTGGATGTCATTAGCTCCTCAATGAGCAGGGTGTTCTTCTCCATTTCCCCTGTATACTGCTCCACCTGCTCACTCAGCATCTTTATTTGATTATCTCTCTCTTGAACAGCCTTTAAGCATTCACAAAAGATTTGAAAGGGAAGAATACATGTGTAAGACGGAGCACATCCGCAGCACACAAAATAGGCACTTTCTTCAATATCTCTGATTAATTTATGAAAAAAAGGGAGGATGAAGATAAGCGCACATGACAGATGAAACTTACACTGCAAAGCTCATATATGACCTGGCCCAGGGCAGCGATAGAGAGATGGAAGGGAGGACAGGATGATAAAATGACGTGAAAAGTGAAAGAGGGAAAGCAGAAAGCAAGACGAATGATACATGGAAAAACGTAAAATGTCAAACCAGTCAAAGTAAGGATTGCCCCGCTCCCAAAAACAGTCATGCACACACAAAAACTGTCTACATTGTAACGAAGCAGGAAAAACTGGGGGAAATAAATCTGTACAGCAACTTTATATTTACTAAAATAAACAAAATAACATAACAAAATTATATGTAAAGCTTTTCTGACATATATGCCAATATACCACACAAGATACTGCTTTACCATAAAGGATTTAAACTCTTGAGCACCCTTATGTGGTCCTGCAGCTTTTACCAAGCTATATTAAAGCATGACCATTCACTTTAAGGAGGTCATGAAATTAATGTCAATTTGTATTGCCGGAGCAGTACAAATGTATGGTGGCTCCTAGCAATATAGTTTTTCCATTCATAACAAATTTTGAGATACTAAGTGTTTCAAAATCTTACTACATCATCAACTATATGAGGAGAACCTTTGGTGTAAAAGTTTCTTGACATGCCATGATAATATCATGATAAAACAATGGCCCACATGTGTGCATTAAATGGCAGGAGATAGTAAATCATAAATATACTGTGCAGAGATAGTCAAAGAGGATT
>CAEMYA010000045.1:313823-348515 GCA_903131615.1 Diplodus sargus | reverse complement strand
GAGAGAGAGAGAGAGAGAGATAAGGACATGCCAGCAAAACAGCAATACAGTGTGTACCAACTGTACCCATGGGACTTATGGGTAAGAAGTTCCTACCTCCTCTTTGGTTTTCTTGTCTTTGCCCATGTCTTTCTTTAACTGGGTCAGCTCTTTCTCCCTCTGCTCAAGCTGGTTCTCGAGCTGCCGGATCTCATCTCTCAGAAAGCGGGTGTCTGGCCCTGTGCCGGAGTGCTGAGCCGAACGGGCCGGAAACAAGACATACAAACACCCAAACAACCCCCACCAAGATACTTCTTAGTCTCCCATCACCTCCATCTGTTCACAACGCTCATGCATGCATGCAATAATATTAACAAACCCCTGAACAAGGAAGTATTTTGTCTATCCAAGGTAAACTGCTGAAGTGAAAATTCTGCATACATGCATAGAAAACCTTAAAAAAATGAAAACAACAATCAGATTGAAGCTCGAGGTAATGGCTGTGAGCATGCAAGGAATTAGGTGTAATCTTCTTAGGTGCTGTCATTCAATGGTCACCACAACCAATCCCTTTGTAGCTGGAATTACACTCTATGATTGGCTAAAAGACTCAGCACTGTTGCCGGAAGTAAAGTAGCATGAACTGTGATTTTCAGTCAGACTGGCAATTAACATGGAAAATTGGTGCTGGCAGTCTTGCCGCTGAAAACAAAAATATCTTAGTAGCTAAATGAGTAAATAAAATATGTCATGTATAGTATATACATATGTAGGCATACAGTGTATAGAAAAATATACAGGCAGATGATAATTACCTTGCACTCTTGTTCCAGCTTCAACACCTTAGTGCGGAGTTTCTTTTCTACAGTACAAAAGACATGATCAAAAGCAAAAACAGTGCTGTTTGTTTGCAAAGCTTAAACATATGTGACATTTTGTGTGCTAAATGTTATCTGTACACTAACCAGTTTCAGCTGTTTTTTCTGTATTCTTCAAGAAGTACTCCTCTGCAGCTTTAAATTCCTGATCCTTCATCTAACAAGCAGAGGGGAGAAAGACAATTACACATAAGTAACAAACCTACATTAATTCAATTGCAATATTGCAAACAACATATGCCTTTACAGTCATTAACTTAAGTTATATACCAAATATGTTTGCTCCTTGATATACATTATATTTGGCTGTGGGGTTGCTGATAGATGCTGGTGGATGATGCATGGGAAGACCAGAACATAAAGACAACAAGACTGATCACCTTCAAGAGTGCCTGAAATACTTTGAGGATGTGAACAATGTTCTCTGGAGCTTTATCCTTCACCTCCCATTCTTCTGTCTGCATGAAAAACAAAATCTTTAGCCATTTAATGTCATAATAATCCATGAATACACTTTGCTGACAAGGCTTGATTGAGCAAGGGGTAGCCACAACCATGGCTAAATACACACAGCACCAATGTATTCAACTTGCAATTTGAAACCAGAGCAGGTCGGGGGTTGAACAACTGTGCAGAAATGTAATTAATACGGGTGTTAAGTGTGGACAGTTACCATCTCTAACATGCTGGTGACGTCCATTAGGTCCTTTTCAGATTCATAGATGTTGACTGGGTCAATTCCCATCACTTTATCCCACTCTAGAGCAGCAGGCATCTTGTTGTGGTTGTAAAGACTTAAACAGGAATTGAGCAGACAGTGCAGTGATAACTAACGTTAGCTAGCTAAAAGATGTTCAGTGTTAGCTGGTTAGCTAACTCATTGTATTAAGGAGACTATGACTAAACCCCGCTGTGGCCCTCGAGTTTGTCATTGTTTTCCTCGATAATGCTACAGTAAAATACGTTAAGCCAGCTGCAATTGTGCCGATAACGTTTGCTAGTTATACGTTAACGTTGCTGCAACAAATGCTTGCTGAGACCAAGCAACTCCACTAACGTTACACGGTGAGACTCATAAGTTAAACTTTCAAAGGAAGTGTCTCTAATTGTGGTAATTTGGAAATACCAGATGGTAAAGTATAGGCTACAGGTAAGTTAAAACGACAGTAAACAGCCATCCTGACGTTTCCATATGTGATGCTTTGGCTGCTAGGTTACCAGTCACAACAGCAGCGTCTGTTAGCCAATTAAGCTAACATTAGTCAACAAGAAAATAAGACTAGTAAAAAGCGGCGAGTGGACCCTTGCAGGGAACTTTACCAAACTGTAGAGACATGACGGTGTCACATTATCACAAAACATCAATAAAGCGCAATTGGTATTGACCGCATACACGTGAGTTTGTCAAAAACATCGAGTCTGGCTTTGCTATCTGTAATGTTTAACTTGCGCGGTCACCTCTGCACCGGAAGTGATGGTGACGGTGTGTTGACGCTAGCTTCTTCCCCAAGTGGAATGCCGCTTGCTGAACTGTATATTCCGAATGAGTAACCATTTCTCGTTTCTGATATCACCTCTGCAGTCACCGTCTGTCCTATTATAGACAGGGTAGGTAGGGCATTTCAGAAAACTCTAAAAATACATGTGCGTCTACCTTATCTGGTTTTAAGAGTAGTACCAACCTAGTTAGCATTAGCTGCTAAATTAGCTTTAGCGATAGCTAACGTTATGTTGCAGCTGCCAGTCTGAATTTGACAGAGCACGCTATCTGGCTTTTGTACTTTTAATACAGCAGCGATCGAGCGATAGCAATGTAGACTTTTTCACTCAACAAACGCCTGCTATTCCATTGATATTTAAAGAGGGTGATGTCTACTACCATTGCTTTTAATTTTCTGTTAGGGTCCACCCTCCATTGCTTTTGCTTTTTTGCAGTCAGCTGTCAAAGTAACGTTACTGGTTGCTGAAATATTACATTTTTAAGTATCCAAGCTAGCGTTTCTACCTGCACAGTCAGCTAACGTTACTCGTAGGGTAATGTAGCTGCCAGGTTATATTTACACATTTGAAACTAGAATAATTTCCATCTCATTTCATAAAGACGTGTGGCTGTTTATAAGTGTGGTATAAGGGACAGATAATCTTTCCAACGCAAGTGGGTATGTAACAATGGGGGAGAATTGTGACAAGGAAGGAAACCTCAAGACAAGTTTATCAAATCGTTTCTAACTTACTTATTATCTGAGGTGCCATACCAAGTTATTTGGAAAGTTGAGTTGATAGTGTGAATGAATGGTTGTGTTGGAAACACTAGGTCAATCAGGAAATTGATCTTCTTGACAAGGTACCTGTTTCACATGCCTTGGTGTCAGCTAATCTGTGTGCATCTCAAACCTCTTTGCTTTCCTGTACAGTGATCAATGACGGCTTTGATCAACCATGGCTGTCGTGTCATGGAAGGAAATTTTACTTTTGACTGGACTGGTGGTGGGATGTTACTGGAACAGTCTGTCCTGCGGCTTTGTGTTTGATGATGTCTCAGCAATCCTTGACAACAAGGACCTTCGGCCCTCAACACCTCTCCGCAACCTATTCCTCAATGACTTCTGGGGAACACCCATGGCTGAGGTAAGTAATGATCCATGACCCTCCTCTGTGCTTTGTGGGTACAGTTTTACTTTTACACATAGCAAAATTCTATTGTTTCCAATGCTGAAGTGGTGTCTCTCAAACATTTCTATAACCTTTATTCTAAGAAAGTTGGGACACTATTGGAAACATAAATAAAAACACAAAGTTCATGTGTAGTAGTAGGACTGTGCATATGGTCTTCAAATAATATCTCAATTTTTAGTTTACATTGTGATGCATGATTTGTATCTTGATATTTCTAAAACTGCTCAAAAGCACATCGTAAGTGAGAGGAGTTAGCAATAAATTCAAATATCACATTATTTCAGCCACATAACTTAATTATATGTTATTATGATATTAGGACAATATTGTAGAGATGCCTGGAGACGCTATCACAAAGTATGAACACAACTAGATTTTTTATAAATAATCATCAGTTATGGTGACATAATGACTGATTTGATAAAGGCAAGCATTAAAATAAGTAGAAGAGTCTGGCAAGTTCAGACAATACATTATGTTATTGTAATGCAGCCTTTGCAAACCAGGAAAAAACAACACTTGTCCCATATTACGATAAAATGATATCCAAAATCGAAGACAGTATATAGTCTCCTATTACCATGATGATAAAATAGTGATATATTTCTTTGTTCAGTTTTTAATTGTGTACATGACAAAATGGGTTAGCAAATTATCACATTCTGTTTTCTTTACGGTTTACAAAGTGTCTCAACTTTTTTTGGAATCCAGGTTGTATTTACTTTCAGGGGTGGTTCTTTGGCAGTTTTTTTTTTTGTAGATTGATGAAATTTATATAGGCCCAGTGAAACTTTAAGGCATCACTGTTAAGCTTCTCTAGACATTTGTCAGCCTTTAATTTCTCTCTGTCAAGTAACTGACCTGCTAACAGCACATATGCCATGTTTATCCCAACCACAGGAGCGGAGCCATAAATCTTACCGACCCTTGACTGTACTCACCTTCCGATTGAACTACCTCTTCAGTGAGCTGAGCGCAGCTTCTTACCATCTGCTCAATGTTGTTTTACACACCGTAGTATGTGTGCTTTTCCTGCGAGTGTGCCGGTTGTTCCTGGACAAGACATCCAGCCTGGTGGCAGCATTGCTGTTTGCTGTGCACCCCATTCACACTGAAGCTGTAAGTGCACACGAACTTGGTAAAGTCAATTGATGTAATGTGTGTTATAACCGAAAATAACTTAATTCAGAAATTGTATTATCCCTCCTTAATGTGATATATTTCCTGTTGACACAATCACTAAGGGCTCTAAAGTTCAATGCTTTGGCAGAAATTTGTGATCTTTTTTAGTTGAATTTTTAAGTTACACAAACAAGTGCAGCATAAGGTCACCACTGGAAAGATCTGGTGTTTTTTTTGAATAATTCAAGTCAGAAGTGTCCATTTCATAAGATCCTTATTCAACCTTTTCAGTTCTAGGAGGAAAATACCCGGTATTTACCCTCAAGCAAAAGTGAGGCTCCATCGCCAGATCATACTCCACCACTCTCGTGGGAATGTTAGAGAAATGCTAAAGCTATTACCAGTGCAGCACTTTACTGTTTGAATTTAGATTTCCTGTTTGCTAAACAAAACACTTGTGGTTTGTTTCTGTCAAGGCAACATGCCAAGATAATCCATGTGCAATTTCATAAAACAGTCAGTGCTGTTGCACTAGTGTTTGGTTATTAAGTGCAACTACACACAAATACATTGCACAAAATGAAAGAGTCAATACATCACGTCAGAACTCAGTGTTGCTTCTTATCAGGGTTATAGTTTTGAGGTCCAATAAGGTGTAGAGGAGCCCGTAGTTCATAAACCATGTGTTTATGTGCATACTGTACATGTTATGTCTTCCCTGAACAGGAGGGGAGCATTAGGAAATAACTTGTCTGCTGTGCTGCTGTAACATCGGTATTGCTCCAACATGCCCGCCAGTTGTCTCTGTGGGGTGGGGCATTTTAATCAGACATTGTCTCAGTTTTTCTGCTTCTGAACAGTTGGCAGTCCTTTATCTATCTGTTTGTGGCTGGTTTTTCAACAGGATCAATAGTAAAGATTTCCTACCCACTATGAGAGCTGTAGAAGCCACCTCAAAATCAAATAAATCTTTTTTTTTTATTTTTTTTTTTAAGAATAATGAGATGTTGCCCTCCTCTGATTGTCATGGAGACATTTTATATTTTTTTTCTAACATTCTTAAAGATGATTCATCGATTGAGTAATCTTTTACATTTCCAGTCCAGTATTGTTAGAGCCTGCCCCTTTTGGCCTGCTTAGGGTGTGGCAGTACCTTCTCCAAGAGATCCCCTTCCCTCCTTCTGGATTGTGCATGTTATTAACTCACTTATAATAAGATTAGGACAACTCCAGTTAATGTCATCTAAAGATTCTTCTGTTTATAGAGCAGTGATGATCAGTCCTCTTCTCTCACTGAATATTTTAAAACTAGTGACTTTTCAAAACTTTAAGCTTCTCTTTTGACATTTGAAAGTAAGCAGACACAGCTGTTTATCATGAATGTTATCGGTACCGCACAGTTGATCTTGAAACTGAACTTGATGGGAAACCAAAAACCCTTTGCTTACTGTTAATCATTTGAACTTGATCTTGTTGTCTTCTATAGGGCCTGTCTAAAAAGGCTCTTCCCCAATTAGGACTTGTAATTCATCCTATTCAGCATAGCTGAACTAATGACCAGACAGGCTCTGACCAGAGTAGAAAAACAAAGAAAACATTCTGCTTTTTGGGATGGAGTGCTTCTGTTACACAGCATGCACCGCTGCGCCAATCTTCCTCGTGGTGTTCTCTAATCTATGCAGAGTCTCTCAGAATTCTTGAATGGAAACAATTTGCCTCACAAATGAGCCCTTAGAGTTAGTCCAGCGAATGCCCTTCATGTTATCGCCGTCTGGAATCTCTCTCTGAACGGATCATTTGTTTTTGAGTTATGCTCCAAGCACTGAAGGTCCCTTTATGATAAGGGGGTACAAAGAGTCCTTGTGTGTCCCCATGTCTCTCTCTGTGTGATTTTTGGTTATCTGTCGTTTTGAACGGAGTCCTTAGTTGTTGTTTTTTTGGTTTGTTTTTTGGTTTATCCAAGTATCTTCAAGTACAAATTATTTTGACATCATCATTGACATCCGTATGTTAAGGCTCTAAAATGGAATAAGAGAAAAGCACTTACTGGAAAGAGGCACCCTAATGCTGTAGAGTCAGACAGACAAAGTGACATGAAAATTGGATTTGTAGTCTAAGTAATTCAGCCAAATTTAGCTGTAGTCACCTTATCTAACATTCCGTAGAATAAGCTTTGATGGAATGATGAGAACATTTTAAGACTGTCTATAAGTAGTTGCACTGCGAGTTCCTTAGATGTCCTTGTTACTTAAAAATGTATCCTTCCCCTGATTTTCAAAATGTTATTTGACCAATTAAATACAAAGGTAACTGTGGCAAGTGATACCTCAAAGTATGCCTAGAAGTATTTAGATAATGCAGTTTTAACAGAGTCTTAAACAGCAACAAACTAAAACTACATAAGAAATTCAGCCACCTTATCAGGTGAGTTACAGTATTGTGGCTGCTCGATAAAGCAAGTGTAGGTTAGTATTGTGAATCTGTTTGTGCAGTGGGGTTTTTTGAGAGCTACACACCGCACCATTCAATGGACACAGTGATATACAGTATAGTACTTCTATAAATGAGCAACCAGTGAGTTATTTCCTCTGCCACCGATTGCTGCTAGTAGGTTATTCAAGGAACAACGCATGCACCTTGTTTGTACCTTTCTATGAAGTTGTAACCGTCTTATAATGCTCAGTGTGCTCTTAAGGGATGCATATGAGACTCAACAGACTCTTTATATAATGATTTGTTGAACCTATGTGTGGTTTTAGGGTATGTCGGTTTCTAAGAAATCAGGTCTTTGTATATAAGTAAGATGTTATTTCTTCCACACGAGGGCAGTCATCATTTACACAAATGACAGGCGTTGCTGTCGAAGAGACTGTTTTACAGAGATGTATATCTGCTTACTATCTCCTGAGAAGATTTACCTGAATAGACCTGTTTTCATAGCTGGATTCAAAAGCTTAAATGTGTGGACTCTGGCTACTGCATATATCAAGGAGATCTGTAATGTCATAAAAGAGATTAGAACAAAGCATTACTCTTGATTATATTCTTAACTTGAAGTGTATCAGGAATTGAGCAACGGGCTGCTAGGCTTTTGTCACTGACAGTTTCCCACAGGTTGAGGATTTATTAGTGGGGTCTTTGACCCCTGGGGAGGAAGGGTCATGTGCTGGAGGATAGCTCTGACACTTTCAACACCTGAGTGCCCATGGCAAAACAGCATGGCATTTTGAAAGTAATGTCTCAACGTAGTATTTTTAGTCTCTTTAAATGAAAATACACTAATGCTGAAATAAACTCACAGTTGTCCTCAATTAGATGTAGAATGAACAATTCATAACTATAAATCAGTATGGATGGACCGCTGTACTGACTGCTGTCATTTGTTTGTCATCAGGTCACAGGTGTGGTTGGCAGAGCTGAACTTCTCTCTTCAATCTTCCTCCTTGCTGCTTTCCTGGCTTACACAAAATCAACCAGTGCCGATCACTCCATCGGTAAGTTCAATGTGCCTCTCCAGTCTTGCACCAAGATTTACTGTGTTCATGTTATGTCAGCTTTTTTCCATTAAGACACTATTATTAGAAACATTCAAGACAGAGATGGGAAACAAAAACTCAACATGCCCACTGGTGACTGACCTTAAGTAACCCTCAGTGACCGGAAAGGTCTTTGGCAATGCTGCAGTCCTCCTTGTTCAGTGATGAGCAGTAATAGTCCACAGTTTAAGAAGTGTCTTGGATAAGAGGTGAAACATCTTCAAGAAACTGAGTCAAGTCCAGTTGCCAACGGTACAGCACCTAGATATACCATGACCTGGATGACTGAGAACCTTCATCAACATCCACAGTTCAATGCAGCAACAGGAAGGGGGGGCTGGGAGAGGATCAAACAAATGACTCAAAGGAAAACTATCAGGGTTCAGAATTTTAGGGCCTCAGTTTTGTTTCCTAGATAGGCCAATTAAGGTCAGATCTTCTGTCATTTGTTTACATACCTGTTTCTTGTTGACTGCAATTATATTAACAGTAACACAGTGTTCATTGTTGAAAATATAATGCAGACACACCTGTTATGTCCTGTGTTTCATAGGCTGTTTGTTATTTGTTTGTGGTTCTCTGTGTCCTGGAATCTGTTATGTAATAAGAAGTTGAAATTGTATTTGTACCCGGAGGAGAATATCTATGTTACAACATCAGTGCCTTACAATTTAGTTTTTTATGTGAAACATGCAGTAACCATACACAACATGATAAAGGCCTTCAATCCTTTAGATTCGCAAGGAGTTACTCAAGTCCTGCGTCAATCCTTTGTAAAGATTTGAAAGTAACCACACATACAGAAACCATGCCATACGTTTTAATTAAAGCCCAACCTTCACTCTCGATTTTTAGACCAATACAGCAGATATGTGACAGTTTAAAATAACATAACAAGAGGGTGTCCTGGTGGCTAAGGAATTGGGTTTCCGACTTTGAACCACAATGCCCCCAGTGTGCATCTGGCCGGCAAGTTTTGTTGCATGTCTTTACTTAACCCTTTCCCTTCATTACCTGTCTGATCTCCACTGTTGCTGTTCAATAAACAAAAGCCCCCCAGACTATATCTAAGCTGCTGATATATTCATTTAATAATGGTTGCTAAACAAAAAGTTTTTGATCAGGATCCTTTAAGTGGGGGTTTTCAAGAATTTGATCAAGACCTGTATACTGTGGTACAAACTATGTGAGAAACACAAAGTCATCTCATTCCTTATCAGCCACACTCTATGCAGATACCATTATGTAGATGATGAGCTAAAATCACCCAAGTGTGTGTGTGTGTGTGTGTGTGTGTGTGTGTGTGTGTGTGTGTGTGTGTGTGTGTGTGTGTGTGTGTGTGTGTGTGTGTTCAGGCAGCTCTTATGAGGTCACATGTAATGTAAACACATGATGCATAACTGGCAAATAGTGTACCTGGCTAATGGAAAATGCATCAATATAACTTCCATTTCCGTGTAACATACTGTAATTGACAACATCCACCCAGCAAACACAAGGGTGAATTCCAGACTTTCAAGTGGTATTTTATCAGTGATTGATGGCCACCTTAGTGCAAATGTTTGATGTTTGCTTATATGATATTTTCCGGTTCTTCATGTTGATTAGGAATATCTACATGTTCAATAAATAATGCATTTTCAAATACTGCACAGGATAACTGGGTTGTGTCTTTCATTTATTCAAGAAACAGAAGGCTGAACTGTACCAGGGATTAGCTTATCATTTATCAAAATAATCTGTCTAACTAGAATCTGCTCACTTTCATTACGGCAAACCACTGTAAAAGGTTGTTTTGTTGTTTTTATTTAAGAGTATGCTTTTATTTGTTTTTCAGTTTGGGCTCCCATCGCTCTGACAGTCATTCTAGTGGCTGCAGCAACACTGTGTAAGGAGCAGGGAATCACTGTTGTGGGCATCTGCTGTGTCCATGAAGTGTTTGTTGCACAAGGGGTAAGGCTCTGAAATGTAGTCCCTCTTTGTTCATATTGGTTACATCTGCAACATCAAAGCAGGGCTGGCTTTTTGCCAATTTTTCATGTTTCGCATATGCATTAAGGCAGTAGAAACAAAAAGATATGTTTTTACATCAAAATGGAACAAATCTAAAGTTGTGCAGAAACCCCTTTACATTGAAATATTGAGTTGACCTCTTATCTCTGTTGCTGCTCTCAGTTTACGCTGCCCATGCTTTTGGACACGCTACGCCACGTCCTGCAGGGTAAAGATGGTTTCCCCTACGCTGTCCTACAAACCCTGCTGAAGCTCATTGTCCTTGTCATCAGCACCCTGCTGCTCGTCATCGTCAGGGTCCAAGTCATCCAGTCCCAGCTTCCTGTCTTCACCAGGTAGGCTGCATTATCCCATCACCTGCAATTAAATGGTGCTTAAATTGCATTTCAGCTCTACAACCTTTAGAGCTAAATAAGGAATTTATTTTGAAAATCAGTTATGATAAAAGATTACTTTTCAAAGTACTTTTTTTTTAACGCTCCAAACAGTGTGATGTCATAGTGTGGTGGAGTTGAATTTCAGTCAGTCACATTTTTTTAAGAAGTCTAGCTCTACAGTTGCTGTATCTCATCTGCACAAAAGGAAAAGACATTTGGAGATACAAACAGACTGTGGAATACAGTCAGTGTCATGTTTTAGATGTAAATGGATTGCAGGATTATATAATAAACACATTATAGTACTCTGGTTCTCTATTTATTTCAGATTATGTAATAGTTTACATAATGTCTTTATTTATTTGATTAAAGTAGAAAATCTTCCCATGGCTTCTGACTTCCTGCAGCTGATGGATGTGACTAACAGCCCTATATCTATTTTGTAGTGCATAAAGCGCTGCCTGAAAATGAGTTTTACATGCATACATTTGCATTGTAGTTGCTTTTCAGCGGTGATCTCAAATGTTGAAAGTAACCAGCTGTTGAGCGTATGAACCTAAAATAACTAAATAAATAGTCCCTGTAATCCTCTTATAGGACAGTGTACGAGAAAAACTGCCATGCTTTTCAGTTTTTTTTCTTTGCCCATATAAGACATGCTGATTCCCCCGCAAGGCAAATATGTTTTTTTATGATATGTATGCTGTTGCATGATATTTCATAGCAGAGGTGTTTTATGATTTACATAACATTACATTGACATGAGTGAACAGAGCTTGTAGAGGTTACAGGATCTCATCTGGGTCATGATGTATACCTGCTGTACTCATCAGTGCAACCATCCTCTGGAGCTCTTGTGCATCAAAAGATCTGTACTGTATGTGCACGTTCAAAGAGTTCAAAATGCAGGAGAGTCTAGTTTCATGTTGAAGACCAGGTTTTGGGGCGAGGGTTTGACGTTAATATTTTCTTTCAGTTGCCGGGTCGGGGGCAAGTGGGTCAGAAATCTACTTTGCCACAGTCAGTTTAAACTTGCCTCTATACATATTGATTACTGGTATAGTATTTACAAATTGTTTAATTTTTTATGAGCCGTTATCAAATTAAAACAAATACTAAAGTTAATTTTCATGTTTAATCCCTCCGCCTTGCATAGCTCCATAGCTGGAGTGCCAACCAACAATATCCTACTAACCTCCTGTACCAGGATAACTGGAATGTTCACTTGCGCTGCAGCTCTTAAACATCTTTACGCAACCTTTTTTTTTTGTTTTTTTTGTTACTGAGTGATACAGTGCATGTTCAAATAATACTTATAAAGAAGAAGAAAATGTACAACCTTTAGACAAAGATTTAAAATTAAAGAATGTTCTCTTCCTGTTCAGAAAGTCTAAAGTCTGTTTGCCTGAGGGGTGTAAATTTGAAAAAGGACATTCTCATCTTTAATTCTTCATTTTATTTTAATGCCAGTGAATATCTGCATTTCTGATTCGTTAAACAAACTTTGTCAGTGAATAAATAAGGAACGTTAGTCATCGATTATATTTATTACACTTTTGTTAAGAAAATGTATGTGTGCATGTAACCATGGACTATGAATCCTGTCAAACTGAATTGAAAAAATACGGTGTACATTTAATTGCAGCTTACACTGCATGTACCTACCTATAACTATAAATATAATATATATATAAGTGTCAGTTGAGACACATTTGATTTGTCATTAATTTTAGATTTAGTTTTCTGCGCAGTCTGTCTTTTCTAGCAACAACAACCTAACCTGAAGTGGATAGTGTGACAGATATGAGCATGTAATGGTAATAATTCTGGAGAAATACAGTATTTGGGTTAACTATACCCATTGAGAACACTATGCCAATGGCCAAATGTTAATAACTCTATTAGATTAAGTATTGACTCTAGACTATTTGGAAATAGTCTGTATAGGATTCCACGCAGACTTAAACTAATGGCATTTGATCATGAAGATAAAATTCCACACAATTAGGCTAGATGTGCTAATCCTCTGGCTGTAATCCTGAGGATGTCTCCGGATTGTCTGTGAGAATTTCTGTGTTCAAGCCAAAACAATATTGCGCATTTAGATTATCACCAGTTGTGATCAGTTAACACTAAGCAAGTTTTGGCTACCTGCTGGACCTGATCAGTTTGAATACAAATAAAGAGAGGAAGGACTTACCTGTTACACCAAAGAGAGACATCATGTGTTAAAGAACTAGGGCTGTCACTGGCAGCTGTATAAACAAAACATATTCATTGTTATTCATTCATATTCATTTTGTTTATTCTTTAGAGTGTTTTAGAGGTTTTATTTCTTGTAAATTCAGATTCTTTCGTTGTCAGAGCCTTCCTCAGATGAGTCTTATATTTCTGTATACATTAACATTTTTACAGTTGCTTTAATTAAAAAAAATGTTTGCTTGCCCTGCAAGTAACTGGTACACTGGTACGTATGGCAATGTGGTGTTGTTGGTTATCTGTTCATCTGACGCAATAATGAGAAAATTTCTACAGCTACCGGCCAGAAAGCCATACATTTTCAGAATGGATATTTATTGTCTGATGTAAACGGCCCCTTAATGACATTGAAGACCTATTAACCTTTCATGTAGACTTTCTCCCTGGCCAGCAATTTGGTCGACAACAAAAGGTCGCCAAAAATGAGGGCGGAGTCATCATTGACATTTGCCTTGGAGGACTTACAATTTACCAGAAGATAAATCCTAATGTTTTTCTTCTGACCCTTGACATTTCCTTTAGTTCATGTTAATGCCAAATTTCAGATTGAAATGTAATTTACGACCCACGCCTCCTTTAATTTCTGACATTCCTGACAACGTTCCTTTATCAAGATGAAACTTTTTACTCAACTTATCTCACTCTTTAATAGAAACTTTTCAATCCAAAGCAATATTTTCAATTGAGAGCTCCAGAGGCTTACCACGATGACAAAAATTGTAAGACTATCCTGTACTACATTAAATCTAATAGAATGTTAAGAGCAAGATGCATCAATCTGTCACACATGACCATAAATGCAAAGCTTAGAATGTATTTATGACATCTCTGTAAAGATTTTGCAAAAGATAAAGATCCTATTATCAATGTATACATCAAATACAATGCGCTGTATTGTATTTGAGACATTGTGACCTGTGTGCTTGTAAAATCTGATTTATTGAAACTTATCCATGTTCAGTCAAATTTAGTGAAGTATGTAGTAGGGCTGGGCATTCTCTTTCGAATTGGCATTTGAGGCAGCATGTCCCCTCAGTGTTGTTGTAAGGCTACAGTTGGATATTGGTTCACTACTGTAGCCGCTGCTGTTTCTCACTGTTGCTCTGACATGAATCTCCAACTGTATCTCCCTGCAGAGGAAATCTCCTTTTACCACTGACATACATGCCTGTGCCAGGTGTAAAAGTGGCCTCACCTCCACACCACATGTCCGTGACTTAGCTTATTTCAGCCTTGTATGCTAATAAACCAACATTGGCCGTCTAGCCAAGAAAGCTAAAAAAAACTGTGAATGAACACGGCATGACTTAGAGAAACAATGGCCCTTGGGAAAAGAAACACTGCTGCCAGAAATGTAAACAAGTGTCTTGGGTTTGCCTAACTGTGCTGGTGTAATAAGGAAATAATAAATGGGACATGGAGATGTAATGTTAGTGCAGTGAGCAGCATCATACTTCTTTTCGTCCATCAGCCCAACCCTAGTATGAAGGGGACCAAATAAGGGAATATTTCAGCAAAATATTTCTGTAAATACTGACATAGGTTAAAAGTCAATTGTGCTGCTGTCTTAATTTTTTTCCCCTTACAAATGTCACGCCAGTCCATATTAAGCATTTTTTATACCCTCTTCTGCTTTGCCCATGCCGTGCCTTATTGGTCAGATTAACTTTTCTTCTTTGTGTTTCTCTATTGTAGATTTGATAACCCAGCAGCTGTCAGCCCCACTCCCACCAGACAGTTAACTTTCAACTACCTGCTTCCTGTGAATGCATGGCTTCTGCTGAATCCTTCTGAACTCTGCTGCGACTGGACTATGGGCACCATTCCTCTGGTGGAGTCACTCATCGACCTCCGTAACCTGGCCACCCTGGCGTTCTACATGTTTTTGGGCCTACTAGCTTACCACAGCCTGCGCTACAGACACAGCTCAGCCAAGACTGTAATCATGGTGAGTTTGGTCAGATTATTCGAATACACTAATATGTATGGTCACAATATGTATATGGTCAACGCAGTTAAGTAGTCAGACTGCAGCATTGTTTAGTACGCTGTAAAGTAGGTGTGACACTGAGTCACTTCTTGATGTCAAATCGAGGTGGCAAGGATGGGATTCAGACAAAACACCACCATCTTTATCTCTAACACAGGGTGCAACAGCAGCATTGCTACACAAAACTACTTCTTTAAAGAGCAATCAATACAATTACAAGCATAGTGCTTGCAAAAACCTGTTGGTGAACTTACTAAAATGTTAAAGTCATGACAGTAGATATCAAAAAGTCACAGATCTGATACGGACATGGTGACACTAATCGTAGACAATGTGTGTGAAGCATCCCACTTTCCAAAATTTGGAGCTTGATGGTAGTCAAATACATATTTGGAATTGTATTCCATCACAAGTTTGTTTTGCTGATATTGAGCATCAGGTGATTTTGCACCATGTGAAAGAGCACCCCATCAGTCCTTGTACTGCCTCTAAATGAAGAGAGTATGTTTCTCTCTGAAAATGATTCACTGAAATCATACATGACAATATAGTGATGACTTCCATTTTGCAAAGAAATACAGTTAATACAATGTATTAAATTACATCAAAGTAGTCACTACATAATGAGTCTGGACAGACAAAACTATAAAAGGCAAGCTTTACTGACTGGTAGAGGCATGCCCTTAAGGAAAGATATTATTAGAAAAAGTGGTTCCATTAAAGTGGTTTCTTGCAATCAACAGCCACAATCACATACAGAAACTGTAAATGATGATGATTAATTGGATATTATAGCAGAGCATCAAAGCTAATGCTAAAATTGGCCATCATTTGTAAGAAGAGAGATTTTTAGTACCGTATCATCAATACAGTTGCTCAGGTTCTTACCTTTTGTTGTCTACTTCTTGTTTTTTATCTATAACAAATGTCTTGTGACGTATGCTGCAGTCCGTTGTTAATTCACAGAGACAAAATCAGGATTGAAGGACATTCCTACCAGCTCACATCAAATAAGCACAAATGAGAAGAGATAAAACATAAGCTCTTTCTTCAGCTGCGAAGGAATGAATGAGTAGTGATTGTTCATTGTGGCACACAGAAACAAATTAGGATCTGTTGTGCAACAGACCCATGGCTCTCTTACTTCAAGGTCAGTAAACTTCCCTCAAAGCATTTCTCTCAGCTTCAGTTTAGAAATGGGACCACAAATCAACACAAAATAAACTGAAGTATGACCTTTGTGTGTGACCAGTGTCAACTCTGGTTAGCTAAGAGCATTTTGGAATATGTTTCATAACAATATCATATCATATCAACATACTTGGCTTCACTGCAAAGCTACCAGCTGTCTCACATGGAGCGTGAGACACATTTAATAGTTTCAGAGAACAGTTGTCCACCGAGAAGGCTCTTAAGTGCCTCTCTTACTATATTGCCTGCTAGGTGCGCACAATGGCTACAATTAACAATAATCTTCATCAGTAATTCATCTGCTGATTTATTTTCTTGACTGACCATTCAATTGTTAGGCTACTGAATGTCAAACGGTATTGTCATAGTGAACTAAGAAAAACAGCACACAGCACATTTGACAAAGAAAAAGAGGATGAAGAATCTGTTTGATGTCGCGTATCATACTATTTACAACATAGTAAATTTAACCCATACCGAGGGAGCACTGGAGAATTAACCTAATGTGCATGTTTTCATGGTGGGGGAAACTGGAAGACCCTTAGGAAACCCACCCAAGCAGAGGGAAAACATGCTCAGTCCACACAGGCCCTAGAAGCTGTACATTTTTGACATTTGATTTCAAAAGTCTTGCTGATTAACTGATAAATCAACTAATCATTTCAGCTATTCTCTACACGGACAGTTGTAAGCTTTTTTTAAACCAGGAAAACTTTGTAAAAATCACATAATTCTTGGTATACTCTGCAGTATTTTGTCAGGCATTTTTATGGAATATGATGAAGCATTTACAGTATGTTGGCTGTAAATACTTCTTTTATATTCAGGTGTTTGATTCAGATTGTTACACAATGGTGAGTGGATTCAGATGAAACCCGAAGTCTTTACACTGAGCAGGAATTCCGAGGATAGACTCTCGGAATGCTTGACATTGTGACATTTATGGGGAGTTAAAGAAGAGTCAGTGTTTCTGTCCAATCAGTGTAATTGAAAATAGAGATGTTAAACTTATTAGTGAAGTTAAAGGATATTGCAGAAGTTTAATTTGCATGCATGTCTTATTGTTATTACTTGCAGGAGGTTGCACAACCTACAATATCAGATCTCTTCTCATCGGCACTCACATGATGAGATGGACAGATTTGAGCCTGTCGGTTGTTATTGTGGATAACCTTTTTAGAAGCTGAATCTAGTGCTACAACGAGCAATTGTTTACATTATTGATTCATCCACATATTATTGTTTCAGTTAATGAATGATGTTGCCATTAATCTTTTTTTTTTAAACTGAACTTAAAAGACATTGCTTGCTTTGTCCAGCCAACAGTCTAAAACCCATAAACATTATGTCATATCAAGATAAACAGAAGTTGAATTTTCTGCTTTTGTCAGAAAGTTGACGGCAATTGTGTATTAGATTTTGAAAAAGTTGCAAAGTGATTTTATACCCAGCAACTAACAAGATAATGTTCCAATTGTTTCAGCCCTATCATAATCATTGTCAGTAGCACGTGTTAAGCATTATATCTGAACATTACAATGTAGTCAAGTGCATTTAATCAAGATGGTTCACATGGATTTGGGTCTTTTTGTGTCTTTCACCTTTAGGCCCTGTCTTTGATCGTTCTGCCTTTTATTCCTGCGTCCAACCTCTTCTTCCCTGTGGGTTTTGTTGTGGCAGAGAGGGTACTTTATGTTCCCAGTATGGGCTTCTGTGTTCTTGTTGCACATGGTTTCAAGATTGTCTCACATAAAGGGTGAGTGCTTGTCCAAAATGATCTTCTTTGAATTATTAAATGTCAGTAATTCTTTTCTTTGCTTTATAACCAAATCAGTATCATTATAAATGTTTTCTTTTGTAGACACCTAAAGAAGATTTCGTGGTTGATAATTGGGGTGCTTTTAGCTACACATGCAGTTAAAACCTTCAACAGGAATTGGGACTGGGAGTCGGAATACACTCTATTCACCGCTGCACTTAAGGTAAGCTGGAAAGACAATTAAGGCAGCTTTGCCAGAGTTTCTTGGCCCACTTCAGTATGTCCTGGCTGTTTTCCAATGTTAAAACAAATTTTTAATCAACCTATGTTACGGCCCCTTGGGCCTCTCTCCATATTCTTCTTTAATGTATTTATCTGATGTGGAGATTATTCCGAAATCCTTACGTTTGTTTGACTTAATTAAAACAATAGACGTGAATTGGATGCAAAGTCTCTCCGCCCGTTTCTTTGTTACCTGAGCCTCAATACACAGTCTTAACAGATGACTCATCTTTTCTTATGATGAAAATGATGGATCATTCTTTCACAATACAAAACAAGCTCATTATCATGTTTTTTCCAACTGTCTGGTTCTTCAGGTCAACAAAAACAATGCCAAGTTGTGGAATAATGTTGGCCATGCCCTGGAGAACCAGAACAATTATGCGAAGGCACTGCAGTATTTTCTCCAGGCCACTCGCGTCCAGCCAGGTAAGAAACGTCCGTCGCCAATATGAGGAGGACCACTGCCGGTGTTTGCAAAATATTTTCTTTAAGGAGATACTTCATGTTCTGTTTTCAGTTGGATTCAGTGTGATCATATTGTTGTCAATTGACCATTTTTCTGAGTGTTTTAAGAAATTGTGTTAGAAGGTCTTTGTAAGAGCAAACAGAAGCACCATTCAAAACTTACAGGGCTAGGCAATATTGTTACACAACTGTGTAACTGTTATATTGGTATTGTGATATGAAACTTTTTATTATCTTAGATTTTGGATATCGTAATATGGATATGGCTGGGTGTTGTCTTTTGTTGGTTTTAAAGGCTGCGTGACAGGAAAGTGGTGTCAGTTTCTGATGTCATCAAACTGTTGCACAATATAATGGCCCTATCATAATAATTGGTTTGTTGAGGTTGTCGGAGGTGTTGATTTTACTTTGATCTTAATTTTGTTGAGTATGCAAGAACGCTTTTAAGTTCTTTACAGCTATTATCATTATTTATTTATTTATTTTTTGGTCAGGGTCTGCAAGTGTTTGCCAGTGCTGTTTCCCTGTTTTTGTTATTGTTTTCGTGTTTTTTTAGAATGCATTGAGGGACTTATGTAAATTGCACTTATAAGTGTAATAGCATGGGTGAGATGACTAATTTCTCTGTGCAAATTCCCCCAGAAGCACATAAACATCAGGAAACCAGTGATAAGTTACATAATGCGGCAAGGGAAATTACATTTGCGTAACAACACTACACATTGTACTCTATCGCCTCAAAATTGCAGGGTTTATGGTTACTTTGTCCACCCTCTGTTAATTAAGGTGCTGATCCGTTCTGATTCTTAATGTACAAAGTGTCTATGGCTCTGAATCTAACAAAGGCTCTTGTTTATTGTTCATTGGCTAACTAATCATTTTCACAGCTATTGCAGTTGCCAGTTCTTCTATAGTCCACAATGTAACTGAAAAATATAAACAGAAATGTGTAAAAACCCATCAAAAATACTTTTCTTTCAACAATACAGAGTCAATACAATAAGCTAACAAGGAAAAATGACGAAGACAAATTGAATATAGGGAGTGCAGAAAAGGGTGCGATTAAACATGTAATATGTTACGCTTTGCCATAAGAGTAAAACTGTGTGACTACTGTGCAGAGATCTCGAAGGTAATGAAAGCGATGACTGGAAATAAATGTAACAACTTACAATACCTAACCTCGTCCTTTTTCCCCAGGACTTTGTGCTTATACAGTTGTTTTGGATTGCCATTTCATTTCTCTGCAGACATGGTAAACAGCCACCTACTATTCAATGAATCCAGTCATTATACTTTTAAGAACCACTGCAAACACCTGACAAATCTATACCAAACTTCATACAATAAAAATCAGTTGGAGCAAGTTAAGCCTCTCCCAGCATGTCTGTTTTGCTTCACAGCTTAGTTTTCAGGAAGCCTGTCGTCAGCCGAGACATCAGCACTTTTGCCAGTTCACCACCCAAGAGTGTTTCCCCAAGATTAACGATGTAAACACATTAACCAGATGAGGATTTCCTGCTATGCTAATCATGAGGCATTTGGTTGTCCTGACTGACCCCTTTCCAGCTTCACTCTTCTTACTGGTTCCCAGAAGGGTTTATTTTTCTTCTGGTCTCCTCATAACAAAGACGCAGTTTTCCCCTAAATACTCCATTAGGATTATTAGTTTAGCATAGGTGTTAAAACAAAGCAAGATGGGTGAAATGTGTCTAAGTACATTGGAAAGAAACAAGGACAGCTGAGGTGTAAAAAAAAAAAAAAAAAAAGCACTTAAAGGTCCAGTAGTCTCAAGAATAATTTTGTTAGTGTGTAGTCACCTGAAACTAAAAATCATTGTGGGGTTACCCTGGAATGAGCCTTTCATACCTCAAAAGAGTGGGGATGCTTTCACAGAGTCAACCATGTTGCACTGCTGTGTTTCTAGAGTAGCCCAAGACGGACAAAGCGAACACTAACCCCTTTCACAAAGAGATGCCCCATTATCGCAGCAGCGGCAGTTCGCTGAGTCTCCACTGTTGGTCGTTCACACAGTGCGAAGCAGCGCTGGCATAAAGAGGAACAACTGTGGCTTCACATACTTAATGATGATGACATCTGTGTGTTTTTTTTCAAGGTGTTCCCCCGGTGTCCTCCTGTTAATCTAAACATGTACCTGCTGACTGTTTATAATCATATGGATGCTGTTATGATATGTTGTGATTGAGATCCTGACCCACCAAACATCCTGGAAAGTGACAAAATTAAGTTTTTCACTCTAAATTAAATGATTAAATAGTCTCGGTCTGACCGTCTGACCATCACCGTGATTTTTGTTCAACACAAACACTTGGTGAGTTAAAGTTTTTTGTCGGTGACAGATGCTGTTTTACGGGCAGAAATGTGGTGAAGAGTTGGTAAGACAGGCGGGAGGACAGACGCTTCGCCACATAAAGCTGCTGTATTTTTTTTCTCATATAAGTTGCCAAAGACAGTTACAGTTTCTATGTTACTTTTGTTTGGCCATGCAACCTTGCTTTGTGGGACATATTTTGACGAGTGAGGGACCTGTGTAGTTATCAGACCGACAGACCGACACTCCCTTGATAAGCGCCACCGGCTTATCCATACACACTGGTTGGTCAATACTGCGCCTCTGATACTACCTCCAGAGGCGCATCAGTGCCGCAGCGAAATTTCAGCCCTTGCTGCCTCTGAAAATTTCACACAGAAGAGGAGGCGGAGAATTGACTCGAGAGAAGATGAATCCTTTAACCACCACCATAGCAGATGGGGAGACTAGCGGTGTTCAGTTGGTTGCAATCTGCAATGTCACCACAAGATGCCACTATATCCACACTGGGCCTTTTTAAAAACAACCAAGAGGCTAATGCATGTTTCATTCTAAATAGCAGTTGATTTTCTTACTCTATAAAATGTTTCTGCAGATGACATTGGTGCCCACATGAATGTTGGAAGAACCTACAAGAACTTGAACAAGTCCAAAGAGGCAGAAGATGCCTATCTTGTTGCCAAATCCCTCATGCCACAGGTATCTCATCATAATACGTATGGTTCACAACAGAATGAGGGTGGGGTTATTCAAGAGGCATACAGTCTCTAGGGATATTGAACGAAGTGTCTGTGTTGTTATCAGACATGTAAAATAGTTTCATTTGTATTTCTGTGCCCAACGCAGTAAGATAAACAACTTCTTTGTCAACAACTCCACAGGTTATTCCTGGTAAGAAGTATGCGACACGTGTGGCGCCTAACCATCTGAATGTTTACATAAACCTGGCCAATCTGATCCGCGCCAACGAATCGAGGTTGGAGGAGGCCGATCAGCTCTACAGACAAGCAATCAGCATGAGACCAGACTTCAAACAAGCCTACATCAGCAGGCATGATTTTTAAACTTTGTACCCGTCAGATTTCAATCTTTGAGCAAGATAAATCAACCTTTATTATTTCCGCACATACAGGGCAACAATTTTTTTTTCCCTAAATTGGCCATTTTCCTGTTTTCCATTTTTAAAGTAGGCTTTGCTATCAGACTCAAATAACTTACTATACTGAAAGTCGGCATAGGCAGTTTGTTATATATCTGATGTTGAATATTTGTTAGGTAATGCCCATTTTATGTCTTATGCATAAATCAGTGGTAGTTTTTAAATATGACATTTGGTTTACTTCCATCTGTATCAATCCTACTGCACCGTCATCCGGACATAAAATAGTCCCTACATAAAGCTGCTCACAACAAGTTCTCATTAAGTCCGGAATCAAGCAACTCATACCAAAACAACATAGATTGATAAATAACGCTGTAGGTAAGAGGGAAAATATATTTTTGATTTTGGGGTGAACTGTTTTCAAACTTGTATGGAAGGAGGTCCAGGTCAAAAACCCTGGGAAAAGCACAGATTCTTTAAATTAAGTCTAAAAATCAGTTGAATTCACAGTAAATTGTCCATCAAGTAAAAGATATTGAACACACGATGACTTCTGATTTACATTTGTGCTTCATTCAGAGGGGAGCTACTGCTGAAGATGAATAAGCTCACGGAGGCCCGGGACGCCTACCTCCGTGCCCTGGAGCTCGACCGCACCAACGCCGACCTGTGGTACAACCTGGCCATCGTCAACATTGAGATGAAGGACCCGTCAGAAGCCCTGAAAAACTTCAACCACGCCCTGGAGCTCAACCCACGCCACAAGCTGGCACTCTTCAACTCAGCCCTTCTCATGCAGGAGTCTGGTGAGTGAGGCCTGCCAGTTATACTATGAGGAAGTCAATAGTTTAAATACAACTGGACTAAAAGCTTTGTTTTGCTAACAGAACGCACTATTTTGGCATTTATGTAAGGCCTTTTTGACGCCTGCTGGTAAAAACAAAGGACATAACCTGATATTACCTTTTGAGGGTGTAACCTTGTTCTTAAGATTGGCCCTGATGTTGCAATGAACCCTATGTGACCAGCCAAGTTTCTGTCAAAGCACGCTTCATTGACTTTGTGACAATAGAAAATTTTTATGAGCAGTTAGATTCACAGCAGGTTTGACTGTGGTTTATGTTAGCTCTTCCACCCATGTTTCTTTGCTTTTGCATATCTCGCCACCATCGGTCTTACACTCTTTACTACTTCCACATTCCTGCTGCAGGTTAATGCAAGTGCAAAACACGTATGAAAAGCACTCCGCTGAGGCTATAAACATCGCGGATGACATGTCTATTTAACTTTTAATGTAGGGTGTACCAAACCACATTAATGAGAAAAAGGTGAGTCATTAGGGTAGTAATATTTCTTGTCAACATTGTGTTTTCCTTTTCCGGGACCCAGAACTGAGCGTGACTGTATGACCGGTCAACCCTTGACATGTTGGCACATGTGTAAAAGCTTTTCATTGCTTCTCTATAAATCAAAAGTTCACATCTTCATTTAAAACAGTGACATCTACTCATGAAATGATTCATATAAAGACTTTAAAGAACACTTTCTCAATATTGCACAATACACTCCATGTTTGGCAAACTCAGACGGTCTGCTTCTTTTCATTCTGCAGGTTTTGCATCACATTTATCAAATTATTCTCTTCAGTTGTATAAACACATCGTTTCACTTTCTTTGAGTCCTGAAACGACCTGTCTCCCCACTACAGGGACACGAACCCTCACCATCATGTGCTGTCTGCATGGACATCAAACACGACGCTGTATGTGAAATAAGAGAGTTTTGATGTGGATAAACAGCGCGTGTAAAACTTCACTTTGGTATTCTCAGCAGTCTGTCAGGTCCCCTGATTGTATGCTGCATCACTACAGACAAGTGCAAAACTATGTTTCAGTGCACGCTTTCTTAGAAATGCTTTGAATATAGTCTGAAAGCCCTGTTTGCATGTTCGGAGGACTGGGTTCCCTGACCTAAATCTTTTTTTTTTTTTTTTGACGTTTGGCAGTAAGTGGCGAGGTGCACACAGGTGTCAAAGTCAGCAGGGCTCCAAGCATGCCGTACATTTTTCTTTTCCTCATTCCTTACATTCCTACTCATGCTACTGTCTGTGTTCCCTTTTCTCAATCACGCCAACTGCCTCTAGCAGTTACGGGGAAGGTCCTCTTAAATGTTCTTTGCTGATAAGAGAATCAGCTTCAACAGACGAAATGGTTACACTCTCACTGAAACCTTCACTCTCAGCTTTTGAATTACAGTGCCAGAGCCGAGGAGACACTAAGAGATGATGCTCCACGTAAATGAAACATGTTATTTTCAGTTGTTATTTACATCCCAGCGATGGCTGCGTGGGATTGTTTCTGACTTGTGTGATCCAAGCATTTTCCAAAATTAACTAACTACGACGAAAGAGGCACTTTTAAGATTTACCATAGTCTCGGTTTTGGGCATGTTCATTTTGAACGGGAGAGTTAGGGGCATGATAAGCTGCCTGTCAGGTCGCACTCAGGGATCGACACTTTTTGCTTGCCAAGACGGCAACGTGCAGGAGATGCAGCAGCTAACGTGAATAGTTCAAAAACCTTCTTTTTCATAAACTATGTGTACACAAACAATGTTCTCAATGCTCGTGTTCATGAGTAGAGACCGTGGTGGTGGTACGAGCAAAGTTTCATGTTGTGTCGAGCCTTCTTACTGTTCTAAAAATAGCGATTTTGATGCTAGCTTATCATGTGCTCCCGTTCAAAATGAACGTGCCCAAAACAGAGACTACGGTAAATCTTAAAAGTGCCTCTTTCGTCGTAATTATGCTTTTACACGAAGATTTGACTCATATTCAATCCCAAATAAAGCCTTGGTTGCTTTTTGGCGAGAGTTTCGCTTTAAATTTAGGATTTTGTTCGAGGTTTTCTTTTCAGGGGATGTTGTCATAAAATAATACAAACTCCATTTAAAAACTTGAAGTTTTAAATGTCATGAACGACACTGGGTTCAGCCCGACCTCATACTATTTTTCTACTTTCTATTGCAGGTGAGCCAAAGTTCTGGCCTGAGGCTAACCGCCGTTTCCTGACCTACGTGGAGGAGGAGCCTGATGATGCCAACGGCTACTTCAATCTTGGCATGCTGGCCATGGATGCCAATGAAAATGCGGCAGCTGAGCGGTGGATGCGTAAAGCTATCGGTTTACAGGCTGGCTTCCGCAGCGCCCTGTTTAATCTTGCATTGCTTTACTCCCAGTCCAAACGTGAGATAGATGCACTACCTGTGCTGGACGAGCTGCTGCGCCACCACCCAGAGCACATCAAGGGCCTGATCCTGAAGGGCGACATCCTCATGAACCACAAAAAGGACACGCATGGGGCTAAAGCCTGCTTTGAGCGCATTTTGCACATGGACCCCACCAATGTGCAAGGCAAGCACAACTTGTGCGTGGTCTACTTCGAGGAGCGTGACCTGCCGCGGGCCGAGCGCTGCCTGGTGGAAACCCTGGCCCTGGCGCCAAACGAGGAGTATGTGCGTCGTCACTTGAATATTGTGCGAGGCAAAATGGCTGCCATGAGCGCAGCAGGGCAACCGCTCACTTCAGCAGAGGGAGCCACCATGTCGGCTAAGGAGGAAAAGCCGAAGAGAGTGAAGGAGGGGGTGGAGGAGGTGGCTGACGGTGAGGAGGAAGGGAGGGGTGCTGATGCTGTTGGAAAGGGGGCTGGGGATGAGAAGAATGTGCGGAAATCCTCTGCAGAAAGCCTCGGAGGTGTGGGCGTGGACCAATCAGAGTCTTTGGCCAGCAGCCAGTCTGAAAAGCGGACTAAGGGTAAGTCCACTAAAGAGATTAAAGATATAGAGGAAAAAAGGGCAGCTGCCTTGAAGAGACTAGAGGAGATTGAGCGCATATTAAGTGGTGATTGACAGTGTTGTAGTTTATAGCTGGACTACTTTTATAGAGCTCTTCAATGCTCCAAATAAGACGGCATTTTCCCCCTTAAAAATGTGTATTCCTAATCAATTGTCATTTTATCGGTTTGATTTATTCACATATTTGCAGGCTGCTCTGCATGGTCCTGCTGTTTTAACACTAATCATGTAAAAAAAAAGGGAAATGTTGATCTGCACATGAAACTCATGTAACAACAAGCACAAAGCCAATTTGGGATCATCTATTTAAAGCATATATTGCAGATGTAGATGCCGACGTGTGTGCTTCATCTGAATGTGATCACACATATCGTAGATCTGCGGTAGTTATAAATATTGTTTTGTTTCTCCATGTGTAGTCATTGTTTATCACTGGACTTTTGTTTTCTTTCACTAAGATGTGACTCACTCCCTGTGTGTTATTGTTTTTAAAAACAGAATGATTGTATCATGGACAATTAAAGGAAATGACACGTTCCCCAGATTTCCTCAAGGCAGGATGATATCTGCAGAGTTTGCGCCTCAAAATAACTCAAACCATCCAGAGAGAAGAATAACACTCCAGTCTAAATCAACACCAGACTTATGTTCCGTTGCAGCAGCGTCTTCTAATCTGTATTGATCTCGCCCAGCACTTCCTGCCACTGCATCATCGGCCTCTGTGCTCACAGCTGCCTTCACCTCAAAATTTCATTGTGATCCCATCTAAAGACTATTTCCGCACTCCCTTTGTCACATTAGCCCATGCATCTCCTCGCCTGTATCCCATTCTTCAGACACTGCATTCACACTGGAGATGAATATTTCTCCTGCATTCACATAGCTTTGACCCAAGCAGCACTCATTTTATGTGATGGTCAACAGTGACACACGCTTAGCCTTTAGTTTTCTGCCAACGTGCTTTGAAAAAAAACATATTACGAAAAAAAAAACCTTCTCATTCATCTTGTCCCACAGTGATTATGTTGTTATTATTGTAATGTTTCACATTTTTTTACGTTTTCGGAGTAGTCCTTTGTGTTCACTTTCATCACAGCTGTAATCGCCCAAACCAACATACTCTCCGTCTCTCTCTGCACCTGCCGATATTTACCTACATATTGGAGAGATTTGTGGATCCTTTTCAGGATTAATCTGTGTACCCGCCCACGGATTAACCCTGAAAAAGGATCCACGAATCTCTCCAATCTCTCCCTCAGGCCCTTCAGTTCTATTACAACACCACTAAAGAAAACCCAGCCCCTGATTGGCTGCTTCCCAAGAGGTCTGATCATTTAAACAAATGTCTGCTCTGATTATGAACACTTTAAGGAGTAACAGGTCAATAACTGATCATCAAAACCTACTTTTGTTTCTGCACAGATGGTTAACAGCGTAGCTTCAACAGGAGCCCTGATTGCCATGAACCTAACATGAGCTGGCCTGTGATTGTAGTATTCAATTCATCACACTCATTACAAAGGACATCAGAAATATTCTCTCTCGCCAGCTGATGTTAATGTCTTCACAGCGCCACGATGTTCCTGTTTTTTCACCTCACGGTGCAATAATTTGTTTCAGTACGACGACTTTCTGCTCAGTGCAATTCTTGATAGTGGGAGAAGACTGATTACTGTAGACTAGGAGGACTGTGGTGGTACTAAGGAGCCTTGCTATGCATTGACCTTGTTTATCCCTGAATTTGTATGTACATATATTTACGGTGTACCTGTAACCAGTGTTATTTATTTTTATATGCACTGCAAATGCTGTAGATGTTTCGGTTTACCACTGACAGTATGCTTTAACTTCATGGTGCATTGTTTTGTCTCTACTAATTTTTCTATGTGTATCATGTCACTTGTAAATCATGTCATAGATGTTTTTCACTCTCAAACAACAGAGCCCATGTCGGTGATAAACATGTATGACATGTTCAATCAACTGTCTGCTCTGGAAAGTAGGTAGCGCTCTGAATGAGGAAGCTTGAGGTTTGCAGTGTTTTCTGTCTCTCCTCATCTGCTGAGTGACTGATTTTTGTACGATTTAAGATTATTATTTTCTTTTTTTTATGCAATAACCCTTGGTGGTGGGGGTCTAGGTTATTAAATAAAGTGAAATGAAACCTCATCACATTTGTTCTACTGATTTCCTGCTGGTATGCTGCAGGAGTGTGTGTGGCGAGGGGCGTGCATCACGTTCTGAAGTGCATTTCGTACCAAAGGGAGATCTTGCCGTACCTCACAGGATGTCGAGCCCGCAGCCAATCCAATTTGAAATCCCAAATCGAGTTCCAAATCGAAATCCAATGTTCCAAAAAGTACGCCATCATTAGTCTCTCTGACCAATTACATTTTCGATGTAATGTCATTTACAAATCTACTGCATCTAAATCAGCCATCTTTCCCATGACATAGTTCTTTATTGTTGCATTTCTGCAGTGTCTGTGAGGAAATGTACGACAGATTAAAGGGTTTTGTTCGTAACAACATGTTTACTAAGCAGCTCTACAACATGAAAAAAAAAGAAACAGCTGGAGTTGTAAGAGTAAAGTTTTGGTTTGGGAGGGGGGTTTCAAATTGAAAAATAAACATCAGTTCCACTTCATAATAGCAACCATAATAAATGGTAAATCTATTGTTAATTAAACACTTTTTAAACAAAACAAAAACAAAATCAGAATACATAAGAATATACTGTACAAAGATGTAGTGGTATGTAGCTATCCAGGTGCTTTCAATTGCAGAGGTTTTGAAATTTCTACCTCCACTCCAATACAGTGACGGGAATATTAATTAGGGATTCACACTATAAGTTGACTGTGGGAAAGTGATATTATCGTCTGAAATGAAATTAAAGCTGCTAAAAAGAGTTGATGATGACGGAACACGTTGAACACTTATTGCAAATTGCAAAACGTATTCAACGTGTTCCGTTCTGCAAGAGCGGAGAGGAGCGAAACACCCGTCAGCTTTCCTCCCTACATCATGGCCCATCGTCCTCTCGGGTGTGCATTATCTCAGGTATATCAAAACCTGGAAACTTTCAAGGCAAATCTGTCAGCATGGCTGCTCAACACTTGAGTAGATACACTTAAGTATCTACCATATCTGGATGAGTCACGCGCATTAACCGGTACCTTGTGTCAGAAAACAGTTGGAGGTTGTATGTTGTGAAAACACGAATCGGTGAATAAAGCCACACCCCATCCTGTCCATCATCTATCGCCATGGATTGGCTTGTAGTATTCAGTAGTCAGTGGCGGGGGAATCTCCTTTGTTGGTGCAAAGAGGGAAAGATGGCTGCTCTAATATAAACAAAGCCTCCGGGTCTTCATGTCAATCCCCTAGCATAGAAGCTCTGGTAATTACTTTTGAACGGTGTGGGAGTGGAGAGTCACGGAACTCAAAGGGAGAATTTGTCATCACTATGAATCGAGCCAGAGCCTGATTTGTGCGCTTGACTGGAGCAGAGTGTAACTGTCAAGCTGTCAGTCACAATGTGCCTTTCATGCAGCGCGATGTGCTGTTGGCCTGAACACTTTGCTTAAGGCCTTCTGCTGTCACACATACCTGCTGTGCGGATATCATCTGAGGCTTTTTCGTCTTGCCAGGAGACGGATCTTGGAATGCGCATGGCATTCTGGGAAGGCTGTGCTACACTTGCTAATGAATGACTCAAATACACATAAAAGATAATTAGTGTGTTGGCAGCCTTGGAACAACTTTATACGACAGATGTGTAATAAAGTTGTTCTATGTATTACAAGTGCTGATGGAGCTTTTAGACCTTGGTAGACTTGTTCCCATGTACCTTGGACGTAGGTGAACCGGAAACCTTTATTCTGCTTCAACAGAAATATCGTACGCAAGCAGGTTTTCTCATAGATAAGGGTACCTTATTGTGCAACCTCTGCGATGCTGAGCCATTGCTGCTGGTAAAGGAATCATGTTTGCTAATCAAGATATTAACACCAACAGCATGCAGAGCTCCCAGAGATGTTGGGGAGTGTCCGGCATTTTTGATGTTGACTCCCACGCCACTGTGAGAAGAGTGCAACTAAGAGTGATTTCTGTTATTGATTGTCCTGCACTCTGTCTGGAGATAACAATTCTAAAACAAAACAACAGCAGAGAAGCAGCAAACACTTGACTCTTAACACGGAAACTCGACTCTTATTTTGATGAGTTATTGATAATGATTAAAAACATGCTTTTTTGAGGCTGTTCAGGAGTTGACATTATAACGCAATGCAAGACGACGGCATTCCGATGGCACTCCCTGCTATTAAAAAGAATAGAAAAAGACAAAATAAAATAGTGAAAATAGAAAAAATAATGAAATTAGCAGAGTAATAATTAACAATTTTAATGTACCTTGTGTGTTGTGTCGTTATTTTGTGCTTCGATTTTAGAAACTTAAACTTTTTTTTATCGTGATTCCTTTAATTTGATTATTAGAGAATTGGGACGAAGAAAAGTACTGAGTGGGACATACGGCAGTTGAAAAATAGACCATCAGTACTTTTTGCTGGACGGCCAATTCGGCATGTTTCTCAAGAAATACCAACACATCTTTGGCGTTAATGCAGTTTCTTGTCAATGAGTAACTTAACCCCGGGCTGAAAAGGGGCTGTTAAGTTACTCTTTTAAGAGTCACAGCTGAGCTCCCTTAGGAAGGGCTCTGAGCGCCCACAAAAGCTGCTCTCATAAATCTGTGGGGAGTCATCACAAAAATGGCCACCGTTAGAGACGTCTCCTTCAGAGCAACGATGTTATAATTGTGCCTGGACACAGCCATGGAGGTGAGGTCCTCTGACTCTCTATGAAAGCTGCTCAGTGACGCGTGAAGCCAAATGACTCACCTCTCTTCCGCATAGCTTTCGCCCACCGAGACGGCTAACTTCCGGTTTAGCGCCTGGCTAACTTGAATGAGGATATGATAATGTAATGGTGCGGCTCTTCCAGATTTTTTACATTTTATTGGACCGAATGGCTCAAATGCTGACAGTGGAACCACTCATCCTGCAGGGGATCCACTGTTTTACAACAGCGCTTCCTTCACAGCGTAAGCTAATGGGAAAAAGTATTTTTGGGCCGCAGTGCATCACTTGACAATGAATAACAGTTTGCTACTACAAAAACTGGTATCAGCCTGGTGCTCTTCCTGGGGGCCTGCTTCAGACCCACACAAGGCCTCAGATTATAACCCAAACCCGGCTTCTAAATACATGCATATGAGCGATTATCACTTTCCATTTATTATGGCCAAAAATAAAAGCTGTATCATCGGTCATCTTTATTTATTTTTTTATTTATTTTTTTCGCTATTTACTGCATTGTGCAGGCTTCCCAACATGGACAGGTGGTGCATTCAATATGCCTGTTTATGCTATTTGTTAATTACCTTAAGCTGATGACAGTTCAGGAATTTAAGCCTGCAGTATGTACTGCGCTAAGACAACCGGCGCCGAAGGGAGTCCGTCCATCCATCACTCCACAATGAGAACATCCTCTCAGAGGAAAAATGCTCAAGGCGCTTACTTTTACCCTGCAAGACAGACGCAGGTGACAGAGCCTGAATTACGAATTATTCCTCTGTCCAAGCTCTGCAGGACAGGGAAAGCTTTAGCGTAGAAGAAGCAAACATGACTTAAAGGATGCTGCGTTGAATCCTCAGTCTGGAAGGATGGCCCTCTCCTCCTCTGAGGAATCTCCCTGTGTAGGAACACAATGCAGCCGAGATTGAATCAGCGGTCCTGCCTTGCGGCTCGCAAACACGAGCGTGTGAGACGCAGGCAAGAAACAATAAATACAGAAAGATGATCTGCTTTTCATTAACTGGAGGGAAAGATGTTATCTTAAATAGGCGGTTGTGGCTTTTAAACTGGCAACAGGTGAGTTTTCTGCTTCAACATATCATTATGAATTATATGTGGATTGCACAATGGCAGACAGATGGACTAATGAACCCATCGGCGTTTTCATTTGTTCACCTCACTAGCATACGACTTTGTCTGACACTGGGCGCACAGTCACCCAGGAAAAAGGAATGTTTACTGGCGATCCATCTCTATTATATACTAAATGACTGAACAAACTCCCGTTGTGTTCTGCATTGTTGTCTGCTGCCTGCGTAGTCTTGAGCCTTGAACTATTCCACAAATGATAGCTGGCATCTACTTAAAGTCACTGTGTCTGCTTTCTGTGGACAACGTGGGCCGGAGATGCCACATCGGACTGAGCGACGACACGTATTGTACCTCCGCTGCGGGCTCACTTTTGCCCGTTTTTCGCAAACGTCTTCGTGCAGGAAACCACTGCGCTGTTATGCCAAGCAATTTAAGTAATCAATGTCTTCATCAAATTAGAAATTAAAAAATTAGGTCACTTGGAGACAGCCTTTCCTGGAATTCGATAACTGCAAACCCTGCAGATGTCTGCTGCAGATTCAGACTGTTTACCGTCTGACAGGAGCCAAATGTTAATAACAAAAAATAAATAAATAAAATGTTTTAGCCAAGCTCAGCAGAACAAATGCAACCCAGTCGCCAAAGTAAACAAGCAAACTACGGAAATTTTACATTTCTTCATGCTGCAACTTCTCGTTTACCTTGGTTCAATGTTGAATCTTATGTCGTGACGATGCTGTACTTATACTCTGGTTAGGTTTAATCAGGAAAACCACTTTGGTCAGGGTTATAAAAAGATCATGTTATGGCTTTAAATAACCGTTTTATTGGCTGCAAACAAGGCTAGAGATGTCTTAAGATCTCCTTTCAAACTGCTGTTTTTTTCTGTTGTCAGAAAGCCTGAAGATGCCCTGACTTGTCTATATATTTAATTATTTCTTGTAGCCAAAACATGGCTGGAAATGTCTTGGAAGGCTTTCCACAAGATGTTGTAACCTGGCTGCAGGGATTTGCTCCCATTCAGCGACAAGCGCATTAGTGAGTTCAGCCACCGATGTTGGGTGAGAGCATCTGGCTCGCAGCCAGCCTTTCGAGTTCATCCGGTTCAAGGTGTCTGAAGGGTTGGAGGTCAGCGGCTCAGTGCAGACCAGTCTGGGCTCGTGCACCAGACTGTTGTCGTGCTAAGATAGGAGGGAGCTTTCCCAAAACTGTCGCACACAGTTTGGAACCAAATTACTGTCTATTCATTGCATATAACCGCATCTGATGCTGAAGCATTAAGGGCTGTCTTACTTGGAACTGAACAGTGCTATAGAGAGAAAGAGTTATGACACTCTGTGATGTTGCCGCCGGGGCAGTCACGTGGTTCATGTGAGCCCCAATAGTTCCAAAACACAGGCTGGCTGTCATGCTCTTTTATGTGACAGACAGCAGCGATTTAATTATTGAACGGTAAATATTTTTAAAAAAAACACACACCCAAGTACTTTTCCAGCTGTTATTGTATTATTACATTTTTCTTAATATCAGTTGTATTTTGAGAGGCAGGTTGACAACGAAAAGCTGTGTATTACTGAGATAACTTTTACATTTTTGGAGGGAAAAGTTTAGTGTTCATGTTTAATGCTTTTCATTATCATTCATCTGATAATAGACAACTCATGATTTTCATTTTAACACAACTGGTCTGTATTATTGATTCCTGTGATTTGGCTTATGAATTCCGATTCAGCCGTTAGCTTACCTTCGTTGTAGCCTGCCATGGTCCGTTCAGCATTCAACCAGCAGCTAGCTCACTTCTTCTGATGAAAGTGGCCACCCCCAGGACCACAACGTGAAACATGGTCATGTTAAGACTAAGAATATTACTAGAATATTTAAGATTAAGCCATACATGTATTATCAAAACTATTACAGAATAATAGAAAAAAACTAATTTACGCCTGCATATTAAGATTTTTTTCTGTGGTTCTGGGTTCGTAACGCTAGCTGTAACTCAACTCAAGTAACGTAAGCAAATAACAAAACACTTGTAACTCCTGTTACAGTTATTGAGACATCAGTGTAAGGATGGCTGATACAAATCAATGTTTTCAAAGAAAGTATTTTTTTATTAAACAGTGACAGACAACAAGAGTGTGTTTGTGTGTGTGAACAAGAAAAACAAAAACCAGGGGCAGTAACGTTAAACATGTTTAAATTGAACACGGAACAGCACAGAAAAATAAATGCAGCCAACAACATGCCACATAATAAAAAGGTAGTATGTCCCAAAATTCAATGACATTAAATAAAATATTTATCACAAACGCCCCCTTATTTGTACTAGTGCTCGAAGCTAGAACGAGTCCTATATCACACACATAATGGACTAACGATGGCTGTTAATCCTGCTTGTTAGTTACCAAACATCTTTAATATTAAATTTGCTAGCGATTAATTAGCGGACTCTTACGTTACTTCACAGCTGGCGAAGTCGCGCTAGCTAACTAGCTAGCAGGTAAAGTTTGAAAATTGGCTCTAACAACCAAGATAAAATATAGATAATTATGCTGTGCAAGTACAAATGAAGACCATAAGCATCACAAAGGGCCTCTGATACAATACAGACAATTGACAATTCAAAAGAGGTCGATATTTCAGTAACTTACCTCTGCAACTATTCGATGCACTGCGATGTAGGTGAATGAGGTCCAGCGCCCAAACGACAGTGTTTGGAACTAATCCGAGCTCCATAACCCGGAAGTAGGCGGTACAAAGCCCCGCCATTTTTTCCAACGGAGGTCTATGGGAGTGTCGCCACTCTGTTAACTCTATCACTCTGGAACTGAAGGCCCAGACACCCAGACCAGAAGTGCACAACATAGTCCATATTCTTTGGCCATATATAGTAAAGTCTAAAGAAGAACTTCGGCTCTCTACTTAT
>CAEMYA010000045.1:288933-313370 GCA_903131615.1 Diplodus sargus | reverse complement strand
GCAGGTGAGGGAAGAAGGAAAACACAAAACAAAAACCCAGACTGACAACATATACCCTTGGCACTGGATGTAATTTCAATTGCCTGTATTAGCTCGTGCTGACATTAGCATTCATCATTCAAACTATTGAGTTAGCTAACATAAGCCATCTTGAGGTAATAACTTGCTAATGCGGTCACAGTTTGCTGGCTAGCTGAAGCTTGTCTCTCATAGCTCCTGAAAATTTCAAAAGAACCAGGTCTAATGTGCTGGTTCGGGAATTTCAAAGCTTTAGAAACCGAAAACTGTATTCATCTCAAATGTCTGTGATTTAGAAAACAGAGGAGATTGGAATGCAGCCACCGTGGTTGCCACCATCAGATAAGAAAGCGCACAGAACTGTCAACGAGACATGTGAGGAAGCAAAGATCACAGCAGCGCCCACGGTGTGTGATTGACAGGGAGACTTGCAGAATGCTTCGCAGAAATGCCACATCATTTAGCATTAGTTAAATGACACAATGAACATTATGAGATGATGTGATGAGGGGTTCAACGGGGTGGACGAATGTGTTAAAAGAAGAGAAACGGTCCTCTCAAGGTGATACAGCTGAAAATGATTATCTTTCAGCTCAGACAAAGAATATTTCACAGAAAAATCTTTAGTTAACCTTCTTGTTCCATTTCTCATACTATATATATATATATATATATATATATATATAGTTATCAGCCATACTTTGACCCTTAAACATTTTTGATGACACCTTTGTGTGGCTTTGTATCATATAAATTTCATCCATCAGATATTCATATGCATTTTGAAATCGAAATTGCCTCGAAACCTAATGCCCGACTGACCAATGACTTTTTCTTGCTGCCAGTCAACAGAATTGTTTTGTTCCTTGGCAAGCTGCTGACTGTGAAACCACAGGAATCATGTCTTCATCCCGGTGACGTGCGGATTAACTGCCCAGTTAAAGAGACAAGGACAAAAACAGATGTTAAATATGGGTCAGTACTTCTGAGCGAGTCACTGTGATGAGTAGGGTCACAAGCTGAACCTACATCCTGCCTACACCATTTTACAGACAGCGTTACTCATTTGAACTAAAAGTCAGAATCAGCTTTATTGGCCCGGTTTGTGTGTTCTTTTATAAAATAGATGTAGCACAAAGGACTCAGACGTGGTTTTCTTGTAACCTTGTACGCATGCACGGAGTTTGACTGAAATTGCAGCAGTTCCATTGCTCTCAATGTGAAAAAAAAAAAAAAAGATACAGGAAGAACTAAATACAGCTAAAGACAGCTGAACAAGGATAAATAAACAACATGAAAGCAGCAGGAGGTTCCCAAAGTTGGCCCACTGTATGGTTCAATTTGACCGGCCAGATGTTCAAAATCATAACAATGGTCATGCCATTTTCTTTTTGTTATTATTATTATTTTTCATAATCAGAGCGAGACTTGTCCATGAAGTCAGTTAAGAGAACTAGTACCATTTTGACAAATTAACTTCAATTGAATCAATATGATGTTTTTACAAGATGAATTCCTGCCTTTTCTGTCTTGGTTTCCGTTTGTCTGCCTTCCCTCCTGAAACTAACTCCCTACATGTTATTTTCTCACACAACTGTGCAACCTGAACAGTCCAATTAGCTTTTTTCTTGCTTTCCACAAATAAGCATATAAACAGAGGCGCCTCTTTCATCTACCTGTAGTGTTTTCTACCAGCAGCAGCATTAACAGTCCCTCAGGGGGACTGCTGGCCGTGAGAGCACCGAGGCTCAAACTGAAGGTCATTGTCATCCGTCGTTGCCCTTCACTTTGGAACCGCAAAGTCTCACGGATGGCAACATTAGTATAACGTACCCGTGTTCTCTGGCTTTTGTGTAATCTTGAACTATTTAAGGGTTACTGTACTCACTGGAGGTTAGAGCATTGGTTCTCAGCCTCAGGGTCAAGATCTGGAGGACACACACACACTACATTTTTTTAATTTGGAGGTCCCAGTGGGGATGGCAGCGGAACGCCAACCTGATTTTTTGGGGGGGGTTGTGCTTCAAAAAGTTTGAGAAACACTCCAGCTTCAAGGGTCAAACTGAAAGTTGGTCGAGTGTCTGCTTGAGGTATTGTGCCCGGCTTCTCAGAGACCATCAAACAGTAGTTCTCCTTGTCTCCTTGGAAGGTGGAGACGCTGCTGTCATGTCTGTTTATTTACTCGGCCTGGTACCTTTGACCCTGTTATATTTGTATCTCATTGATGAGGTGCATGCAAACAAGGCAGATAAGCTTATTTTGGGAGACCAAACAATACATCTTTGAAGCATCAGTGAAGCCTGAAAACCAGGAGGACTTTTAAGTCTCCGAGCAAACGTGACTCCTCACCTCGTCCGCTTTAAAGGCGAGTTCGCCACCTGGGTGCTCGGCTCCGTCTGACCCTAGGTGGTAAACTTCACACGGCAACGCAAAGACAAAGATCTCGGAACATGCTGAGAGAGTGCACACTGACATGAGAATTCTGCTTGGCAGATCCAATCTGATGGCTCAAAGAGTGAAGTAGTGCGACCAGATATACAAATAAATGTATTTATTCTCGCTTAAAAGCAATACATAGTTTTCATCATTTATAGCGTTATTTATATTGTTTATGAATTGATTCTTTTTTTTTTATTAACCTTATTTCAACTCTGTTGAAAACAATTACTTTTATTATTATAAATAACAATTACTTTTATTATTATATGATCAGTTGATCTATAAAAATAGTAAGTTGTTTTTAAAAAATGCCAGCCAGAGTTGAAATATTCAAATAGCTTTTTTTTTTTTTATTCAACCAACAGATCTTCAGTTTGCCATCACAGGAGAACTGGGAAAACCAGCAAATCGTCAAATTCAAAATCCAGATCCAGTGATTTTCTTGCATAGAAATTATAGCCATACATCAATTGTTGCAAATACTGCAACTTGTTTTCTCTGGCTGCAGCCTCTCACATCGTGTGACAATTTGTCGCTTTTCTTCCACTTTATTAAGAGTGCACATCATCCAAAGAGTCTCTGCACACTTCACCAGATTTAAAAAACAACAACAACATGAGAATAGAGAGTGGCATGAGAGCCCAAAACATGGAGGCAATGATATCACTGAGATAAGGAACTGAAAAATGTTTTGCAGTTTTTGCAGCATCAGATCTTAATTGGGGCTTAACTTACTTACTCATCTACTCTGCAGATCAGATAACTGTAGAGACAGGAAAAAAACCACTCCGAGTAGAGTGGATTCATTAAAACTAAACATATGCACGCACATGTAGGGCCTGTTCCTGCGTAACAGGGCAAGACAACAAACCTTCGAGAAGATCCCAATCATTGAAGACACGGGCTCTCAGGGCTAAACACGACACCCTATTATCTCTTCTTCCTACCCTTTGCAGATGTTTGCAGAATCCCTCTGGAGTGACTTCAAAGAACATTCACTAAGAAGTTCTAAAGACGTGAGACAGCAGAGGAGACACTTCATAACACGCACAATGCTTTTAGAAGACAGCAAGGCAAAGCTCTCGAAAGTCAGTGTCATTTTCTCATCCTTCCCCTCTGTGGTGACAGGTAACACTTAGCGAGATTTGCATACTGACACTTGTTACCTCCGCAGTCACATTATGAGAGAGGCTTCATGTATGTCCGCTCTTCACAACGGGAGAGCTATGGAGCAGCTTTCCCAGACCGCGACTTTGCTTTTTGCCTCCAGTCCTTGAGTTGAATACCGTCACACTGAGGAATGCCAGTGATTACACATGGTGCCCAATGGTCTGTCTCAGTGAATCACATGAAACTTTCATTAGCAGAACTGAAACATGCCCAATTTCAGGCAGATTTATTTTGATCAGAACGGCAACTAGGCACTGGATGGCTGTCTGCACAAACAGACGGGAATTTAAAACCGATTCAGCGATTGATAGAGACATTATCATAAACATTATCAATACTGTCTCACTTTCTTTGTTCCTAAGCTCACTACGGACAAAAGCTCTGCACCCTCCTGCTGTAAATTCAGCATTTTGTATCTGTTACTGTTCTTCTGGTACGACTTTGAAAGAGAGGACATTTTTGCCGTTTGAGGGTTCAGAATCTATGCTCACGGTTGGAATTAGAATATAATGGCAGTGGTCTGGATTAAGGTAACGTTTACAAGCAATAAAATTCCTCATCACACAAGTACAAATACGTGTTTAAAAGAAACACCACAGGGCATCCTTAGAGGTTTTTATGTGCCGTTCCATCGCAACCGAAGACGAGTCATAACTCAGTGAAGAAATTCAGATTAGCCGCCATTAACTCCCCAGGAGCCACGTAGACAGACTGACATGGGTCACGCTATTTGAAGGGCCCATTATCCCCACCTTAATGGTGCGCTGGTTTGTGTCTCCCAGGACATTTGTTGTCTCCACTTTCCACAGTTAATTAGTGGCTAACTAGTCTTTCAAAGGCTCCGCTCAGACCCGGTGTCACCATGCGCTGTGAGTGATCTGAACATGAGCGGACGGGTGTTGCGTTAGAGGTGTGAATGCCCCCCAAGATGGGTTGGGATTTGATCACTCAGACCTGTCAAATAAATTAAAAAAAATAAAACAAAAACAATAACCAATGCATCTCATCTTGTGAAACGCTCTGACAGATTCTTGTTAATTTGGCAAGTGCTGAACATGAAGATATTAATTTATTTGTGTAAATAAACAGTTTTTATCCATGTGTCCTAGTGCACGCGTTTATTTTCATGTGGAGCTGTCAACTGTCAACTTGTGATTAAATCCCCAAAAATGTCAATTGCACGCTGACGAGGCCAAAAAACAAAAACTCAGGCTAGTATTCATGCAAATCAACACTACAAACAAGTAAGAACAAGTGAAAACAGTGAGAAAAGTGTGTATAATCCACCAAAAAATAATATTACTCACAAAAAAGTAAACCCAGACAGCAACAGTTTAAGCAGTCTTTGTTTCTTTGGTAAGCACCCACTGTATGGTTCGTACAATATACTGTGAGGTTTGCCGACACGTTGTTAATATTAGACTTGACCAAGTTCCTCTCATAAAAAAAGAGAGATCATAAGTCAGACCCCTCTTTGTCCAACAAATGGGGAAAGAACGTGTGCATTGCAATCATTGCATTATCTTGCTGTGAAACATATGCAAAGACGACGACACCCACCCATAAACTGTTTCATGTGGAATATTTGCATGTACAGTCGTGTGTCACATGTGCTACTTGTGTGGTTCTGTTTGAGGGAATTCTTTCACGAAGGAGGCTAAACTGTTTTGCTTTAGGGTGAAAACTCTGTCTCTCCGACATGTCAACATTCGTTTGGGTGCCGGCGGAGTCTGGTTTTAGGAGGCTTGTGTCAAACACCCTGGGGACACTTGCTCAGGTAACTCACAAGTGGCAACAAAAAATAAAGTAATAAAATAAAGTCAGTGAAAAAAACTAAAATTCAGGTTGAGTTTTTTTTTTTTTAATATAACAGTCTATGGAAATACCCAGCAGGTTTTAAAGCAGGTCCAAGAGGAGGATGGGGGCTCAACACCAGACTCAGAGTTAAACAACCCCATGGGGAGAGGGCGGGCGGAGGGCGATTCATGTTACCTTTGAAAATAAACAGCCGAGCGCTGTGTTTGATAATCTGACACCGTTCCACACCAAAAAATAAACTTACAGAAAACTTCAAGAAGAAGAAACGGCTATACTGAAGACAGGGGAAGTTGGAAGACAGTTCTAGGGTCCCACACTGTAACAATATCTTGATTCTAAATTGAAACATAATCCATCCTGTGCCTTAAAAATTCTGTTTGGGGTAAAAATATTCACTCTAGGAAGTCACAATGAGGTTGACATCTCTCCCAGTGTGACCTGTCCTCAAAGAATTTTCAATTGAACCTTTTACTCTCCACAGAAAAGCTCCACAGAAAAGCTCTTCACAGTGAGGTTAGCGGATAATATCGATGTCATGAGACATTAACTTCGAGGAAAATACACTGACCAAATCAGCAAAAACAGAAAGGAAATATCAAACTCTTGACTTCAGCACTTCATGAGAGAAATCCTCGACAAAGAGAAGTACAGAAAACAGGAGAAGTCATAAGAGTTCTAGTTTCCTACGCTGACATAATAATACTCTTGATTCCAGAATAAAAGTCTCTATAAAAGTACATATTTTGTTTTCGGGTAAAGATATTTATGTAACTTCAATTTCACCGGGAAGTCACATTGAGATTAGAATCTCTTTTACAAGTGAGACCAAAAAAAAAAACCCAAACATTTCCTCAATGGAGCTCAATCATAATTCTTCACAGCGCGGTTTGTAGATTGATTTCATGGGAACTCATTTTGTGCGGAAACAAATCGCAGATTCTCCCAAATCCCTGATTTAGATATCTGCTAACACTTATCAGGGTGAACTGACCCTTCACTGCAGTGGTGAGCAGATGTTCCCATTGGGAAATCTCTGGAAAATCTTTCAAGAAAAACAGGTATTTTTTAATAAAAGTCTCAGCTTACACAACCCCGTTCACCAAAGTAGTTCGGATATAATGAACAACAGAATGTGACAGTTTGCCTTAGTCACACACAAGCACTCTGTCCTCCCAAGAAATTGTGTAACGTGTTTTTGGTCATCCAATCTCAGAACGATACCCGATGAAGATTTGATGATTAAAACACTGTATTAAATCAAGCTCAGAAAAAAACAGAGACAGGACCAAATTATTTTCTTATTTACTTGTTCGTGCACATAGTAGCATTACCCAGCCACCAGTCAGCAGACCCCGCCCCCCCATCGCCTTGTACACAAGTCCATATGATTATTATCCATCCCATCCTGTCCCCACGCTGCTCTGTCTAATGAAAGGAACATGAAACATCCAAGAAACATGTCATAGAAAATGTTTGTTTTGGACTACAAGAAGCTGTGCTTTCAACATCCATAAAACTGTCCTTTGGCTGCTGTGACGCAAACCTTTCCCCGTTTGCGGAACTAATACAGGAATTCCGATTCTGATTCTGATAGAAGGAAAAAAAAAACTTTCATTCTGCCTCCTCACTGGTCGTCATTTGGACGCGTCTTTCGTTCCGTTTGTATCCGGCAGCGAATGCAGACTTATAAAATTCTTTCTCTGAATTCTCGACAGAAATAGCCTGTCAGGAAACTTGGGACTTACAAGGGAGAATTGCGTGTTCTGCTATTTGTGCTCAAAGCAGATGTGTCTTGTGTAACTGGCTTTCACAAATCATTGCTGATCCAGTTCCCAGCTCCTCTCTGTACAGCTCCACTGAAATCAAGAGCGAATCTTAGGACAAGTCCTTGTCTGTTCTGCGTTTATAAATTTGGTCCGAACATCATTTCAATTTTGGATTAAATTCTTTTTGCAAGTCCGACACAAATACAAACACGACTATAATTTACTTTGTCAATGTTGAATAATATGACAGCGAAGAACATACGAAAGGAGAACAGAGCCATGTCCTGTTCATATCACAGCACTCTGTTCTCGGAAGTCATATGTCCTGGATGAGTGCAGAGAGATGATTAAGGCCATGTCCACACGTACAAAAACGACCCTTTTCCCCCCGTCTTCCTTGGCATCGTTTCAAGAATATTTTTGTCCAAATTGATCCATAGTAAATGACTCAACAGACTTTAGTTCATATTCCAGGCCTATAGGTGGCACTAGAAATTCACCAAAAACGGAGAAGAAGAGACGGAACATGCGCGTAAAGCTTGCTCGCTGTATACAAACAGACGATTGGCCAAAATGATGCAAAACATGCGCGTTTACACACAAAATTTTCCATGTGGATGGCCCCTTAGCAAAATGATGGTGTGTGTCAGATATAAAAATCAAATCGGGTGGTTTAATTGATCTGATTTCCAATTAAATAAATTCATTTAAGAACACAGTGCTTTGGCTCTGATGCAGCACGTCACTTTCAAATTAAATTGTACTTTTTACTGGCTACCTTCATGTGAAAAACTTTAATGACAAACGTAGTGGACTGGAAGCAGTTAAAGCTTTGCAGCCGGCTGGCTGCTGAAGAGTGGAAGCCCCGCCCCCCCATGATCGCCTTGAGACATTTCGTCATGTCTAAATGCTGCGGGGTTAGGGTTAGCCTAACCTTTACGTCTGGCAAAGCAAAACTGAATAAGTCATGCTCAGGTGGAACAGGATTCGGAGTACTGGCTTCACCTGGATGTGCTCTACAGGTCACACACACACACACACATACACACACACAGGTCCAGGCAGTAATAAATTAAGTGAAATACAGGTTTATAGATGTAGTAAATCCATCAAGAATAAAGCTCTCTTCAGCTGTAGAAGAACTGTCAAACGGATTGTGAGGTTGGTACCTTATAGATCCTGACTGGATTTCTGATGATATTAGACACTAAAAAAAAAAAAAAGTCAAATGCATTTTGTAGTGATCTTCAATTGTAGTTACCAAACACCTGTGAGGAAGACGTGCATGTAATAAGACAGGCCGGATATTTTAGTTTGACAAGATATTATCGTCCTGAATAACATCACTGCACTGAGACAGTAACGTCAGTGGGGATATATTTACCCCACCTATTTATTTATAGTTACCCCAAGGTCAGATGTAGATTGAGAAGCAGCAGGAGCTCCCTAACAACCAAAACAAGAAAACAAAAATGTAGGTAATGAGAATTTGCACCTGCTCCAATAAACTTTCTCCTTTTGTCAAGCAGGCCCCGAGGCCTGTCTCCGGCTCACCGGGGGGATGGCCCAGGCTTGCGGGAGGAAATGACATGTCATATTTTCCAAACCCTCTTAAAGCTGCTTCGACTTAATGTTGGCCTCTAAACAGGCTCGCTGTCAGCTGATCAGCCACGCTAATGGGAGTGAAATTTAAAAAAAAGAACGAGCTGGGTTATCCATGTACCGACCTTCAAAACCACTGCTGGACATCATGAGCCTAACAAACTGACAAACACAACTTATTATTTCAGAGACCTAACAAACAAAGACAGCTGTTGGACTGCCATCAGAGACACTGGTCCGCATTTCTTCGCTTTGTCCTGTGTGGGAAATAAAAATAAAAGATGCCATGCCAGAAAAATGTAGAACGATCACTATGAGCTCATAAAAATGAAAAGATAAATTGTAAAGATAAACTAGATATTTTTTAATGTTATTTTCACCTTACTACTACAACTTACACATTATAACAAGAAACTTTATCTCATTACATTAATATGCGGCTTCTTGTCAAAGCGTGAAATGTTTTACACAACAACAAGATTTTTAACAGGAATGGTTTTTAAGTTAGCGATATGTTTGTATCGTCTGATAAAAGGTTAGAATAGCAATTTACAACTTGAAAACATCCCATTGAAAGAAAGTTTCAATGTGAAAGTGTGAAGTCACAGCCTATTTTTCCTATTGTTTGCATAAATAAATAAACTCTATAGTGAGTTGTTGCTGATGGGAAACAAGTCTTGTTACATCATCATTTTAAATAAAAGATTTTCCTATAACGTTCCTATAAGCCTGTAGAAGGTATATGCTGTGGTTCAATTATCTTTACAGTAAGCTAAACATATTTTACCCATTTTTAACATCACTATGATATCTTAAAATATCTCCATGTAAACTCATTGCTGAGATTTTATCCAACTTTTTTTTTTAATGTCCCTTTATCATAAAGCAACATAACCTCCGACATAGCTACGTAACTGTTTAATCTTATTAGGTGTTATTTAATTTGCACCTTAGTATTTCTTCCTGGCTTTTACTGCAGTTCGACTTGCCACTTCAGTATGTGCTTCCCATTCAGAGGTTAAAAGGTTTGCCCTGTAGCAGTCAGAGGTCAGAAGGCATAAAAAAACGTTCATTTGCTGTCAGCGGGACGTGGAGTCAACTGTCTGAAACTCCACATAATAAAAGGTAATTAAGGATAACGAAGTTAAGAGGGAGGGGATGTTTCTGCAGCCACACACCGGTTCAGTGAATGATGGGATAACTTCACACGGCGAAAGGAGAGAGAAACAATGCAGGTGCAACAAAAACATTAGATAAATTGTGATATTTTGTGGTTGTGAACAGCTGGATAGCAGGATAGAACATATATTTTCAGCTGAACCTCAAGAAATGTAAAGTTGCATTTCCATCCCTGGCTCGCCGATGGGAAAGATGAGCAATTGGCATCTTGCATGGCAGCCTCCACCATCAGTGTATGAATGTGTGTGTGTGTGTGTGTGAATGGGTCGAGTGTTGTAAGGCGCTTTGAGCGGTCAGTAGACTGGAAAAGCGTTACAGAAATGCAAGTCCATTTACCAAGCAGCTTTAGCCGCTGATTATAACACCTATAAAACTTAAATAGAGATGGGAGGGGTTAGGGCTCGTACCGCATCCTCGGAAAGACTTCTGTCAAGCACAAATGGCAACTCTCAAGATGTGGATGTGATAAAAAAGCAATTGTTCACTTGCTGCCATTCTACTGCCCGCAATGCTATTGCGATGTCATGTCAATGAAAGATTGGATGTCCATTCCATTGCACTTGTTCGTGAGGCAGATATTTTTCTGACTCCCAAGAACAATGTAACCCAACAAGCAGTTGTGTTAAAGCATAATGTGCCAAATGTGCTGATAATTGAAACCAATTGTTTTTCGTTTGTTTGATACCAATCCAGCATTTGTATGTATGTTGATGGTGTGTGAGTGTGGGCCTGCATATGTGCGTATATGCTTTTCTACTCATTATTGTCTTTTCATACTTAGCAGTTTGAAAGATAAGAGTCTACAAAGCCAACAAACGGTGCCAACCAGACAACCAGACAAAAAAAATAACCAAACACAGCTTCTCTGAGCCATGTTACAGTCTTTGAAATGGCTGGAGTACAGTGAAGAGATGCATCTGTCCTTTAATGGCAAAGTACATAGGACTCGGGATGCGGTTTGTGAATCGAACACTTCACAATGTTGGCCTCTCCACAGCAACACAGCCAAATGAGAAAATATTGCTTTGTTTTTTTTTTGCTTTTTTTTCTCATTCTGTCTTTATGCTTCGTCTTTGTGATGATCTGGTCATGTGATAGCTGGACGCACGATGCCAAAAACTACTGGACGAGCAAAAGGCCATTGCCGCACAGTGACATCAACGGTAATTTGTTATTGGTGCATTTGTTACTGGATTACATTCAAACAATGAGAATAAGCCATTTCAAACTGACGTGACTATAACTGGCAAGATATGCTTGGCTGAAGTACAGTAATGAAACACAGTCTCCAGAAATAATGTTTCTACACTGCAGCATGGTTCAGATAACTTGGCTTTTACTCAAATTTGGAAGAATATTGTGAGTCATGTTTTTGACCTTTTGGCATCATACTCATGAGATCTGAGACTAAATTGAGTCAGCCAAATATTTCCGAGTCTTGAGGAATAAAAAAAAAGAAAGAAAAAAAAAGTGATATTCCACTGACGTCCAAGAAGCTGCGCAAGGACTTACATAAAGGCTTTCCCGTGGTAACTACGTGCATTTTTACCATTTGCAAGCCATCGTGAGTGACCTTTAAAGCTTTGTGTGAGCAGAAACGCTGTTGATTTAGTGCAACCTGTTTCTCAGTTGTGTCTGAACCTGCAGAGGAATCAGAACACTGACAGTGTGTCGGTCGCTTCAAAACTATTTGACGCACTGTGTTATAAGACAAAGTCAAATATGTGACTCATGATATGCTTATTGTAAACATAAGAAAAACGTCGTACCTGTCCTTCAAGGATTACGGATTGTTTGAACTGTGTTGCAGTGGAGAAATGTTATGTAGTTATATAAACAACTAAACCGTAGCCAAGGGAAGAGGCCACAGACAGACAAACAAGTGTTCTTGCTTCACTTCCTGCACAAATGAAAGAGTCTTCTTTTCTTTGCAAACCGCCCGTTCACTTATGTATGCAATCACCATTTTTATCAAAACATATTTAAGAATAGCTGTATTATGCAAAGAGTTAATTTCCAAAATGGTGCCGTTTACAATTTCACATTTGCGGTTTTTCTCTGTCTTTTCATGGACAAACATTACATGCTATTCTTAAAAACAGAACACAAAATTGATTTTTATTTTGTAAGAACCGTTTGTTTGTAGTGTGAAAGAAAACAGGAAATACAAGAGCTACAGCTGGGAAAGTTGAAGTGTTAAATTTGTGGACCCACATTCATCTCCTAAAGAAAAAAAAAAATCTATATTTATAAAACACACACACGAAAGATAGGAAACAAAATCCTCAGTGCGTGTTCTGTGGAAAAATACATCTTCTAAAAAAACGACCAAAGCTAATTAGTTAAGTTACTGAAGAAGCAAAGAACTTAAAAACACTGTCTTGTTTTTACATAATTCCCTGTTTTTTGTTTCCAGGAAAAGGGTTTCTTTGCTAAGCTTGAGGGATACATCTGGATGGTCGGATTGTGTGCTACCAGGAGGAACCCAGGGCCTACTGCAACAGTGTAAGGTCCGACAGAGGCTCCGAGAATTTCATCCCAGTTCCTAACATCAGTCAGGGTACACCCTGCTATGACATGGAAGGTATGTGTGATCCACGAAGGATATGCCTCCCAGGACCATCACTGAGCCACCACCAAAACCAGTCATGCTGGATGATGCACGGTGCTGGGCTGTGAGCACAGGTCCCACTAGAGGACGTCGGGCCCTCATGCTACCCTTGTGGAGTCTGTTTTTGACAGTTTGCTCAGAAACTCAGTTTGCTAGGATTAAATCTTTTGGTCTCCTTCGTCGTCCCCGCTATATGCACAGGGCCTCCAGACGCAAGTTTATGACGAACAGTGCTTTTCCCTGCAGCGCTGACAGCGGTGCTGCTATTCCCTCCATGGTGACTGACAGGCGCTCCATCGCACCAGCTCAACGTCATCTAAACCAACCACAGGTGCGCACACTGAGCTATCTTAGACCCTTGGCTTGTATGATTGGTGCTGTCTCCTCCACATCCCCTCCATCAGCATCTGAGAACAGCACTGCAGCTTTCATGCTGCTGAATACACGTTCACTAAACAACAAAGGAATACTCATCCACGAAATCATTACAGACAGGAAAATTGACTTTCTTTGCCTAACTGAGACATGGGAGCATGAGCAAGACTTTTTAACTCTGAATCAAGCCACTCCCCCAGGCTATGTTTACATCCAGAAGCCCTGCTCTAAGGGTCGTGGTGGTGGACTGGTGGACTGGCAGTCATACATCGAGCCGACATCCTGGTAAAACAACTTCCAACTTGCTGAATGTCACCTCATTTGAGTGTGCAGCCTTCTCTCTGGCTGGGCATACACAGCTACAGGTTGTCCTCATATACCGCCCTCCAAAAGCCTCCTTCACCTTCCTGTCTGAGCTGTCTGAGCTACTCACCTCCATCTGCTCCATGTCTGCATCTACACTCCTGCTTGGTGATTTCAACATCCATGTGGACTCCACCAGCTGCCCCTTTGCCTCTGAATTCCTGTCACTCCTGGATTGTTTCAACATCACACAGCATGTTAAAGGTCCCACCCATGTCAAAGGCCACACACTGGATCTGGTGTGCTCCACTGGCACAGCTCCCTCCTATCTACAATGCCTGGACCTCGCTGTTTCTGACCACTATGCTGTCCTCTTCACTGTTCCTGTCCCTGTGCCAAAGCAGCGCATAAGTCGAAACATCACATGCAGGAACATCAAGACAGTGAACACTCTGGCCCTGACCAACATCCTGGAAACCCACCTGGCCTCTGATTCCCTCGACACCTCACTGGATGGGCTGGTGGCCCACTATAATACTGCTGTCTCCTGGGGTCTTGACTCCCTTGCCCCTCTTATAAACCTGGACTGTGTCATTCACCCATTCTGCCCCCTGGTTCACCATTGAACTCCGCACCCTTAAGACTACTGGTCGCCGCCTAGAGAGGCTCTATAAAAGATCTGGCCTCACCGTCCACCATGAAGCCTACAAAGATCATGTTAGGTCTTATAAAGAAGCTCTCTCCAAGGCTAAAACAAATTACTACACCACCCTCATTGGAGACCAGAAAAATAACCCCAGAATGTTATTCTCCACCATTAACCGGCTCCTTAGCCCTCACGATGCCCCCCAGCTTTCTGGTGCCCCTGACCTCTGTTTCAAGTTCCTGGACTTCTTCCAGGAAAAGGTGGCTACCATTCACCGGCAACTCCTGGCATCTGCCACCACCCTACCACATGCACCTCTGACACAGATAGCTGATCCTCCCACTGTTCACCTGCCCCAGTGCTCTCTCTCCTCCTTCTCTCCTGTGGACTCTATTTCTGTTGCTAAGTTGGTCTCCCAGGCCAAAGCCTCCACCTGCTCTCTGGACCCCATGCCAACAACTCTGGTGAAGTCTTCACTGCCTGCCCTATGCCCCCTCATGATAAAAATGATCAACTCATCCCTAGAATCTGGCATTGTACCGTCCACCTTCAAAACAGCTTCAGTGACCCCCATCCTCAAGAAGCCAGGTCTGGACCCAGATGACTTACATAATTACCGGCCAATCTCCAACCTTCCTTTCCTAAGCAAAATCCTGGAAAGAGCAGTTGCCGCCCAACTCCATCAGCACATGCCCAACCATGAGCTCTATGAACCCCTTCAGTCTGGCTTCAGGGCACGCCATAGCACAGAAACTGCCCTCATCAAGATCACCAACGACCTCCTCATTGCTGCAGATTCTGGCCATATCAGTACTCTGATCCTCCTGGACCTCTCTGCAGCCTTCGACACAATCTCCCACACCATCCTCCTCACCCGCCTATCTGACTACCTTGGTCTCACCGGTACAGCACTCTCCTGGTTCCAGTCCTATTTAACAAACAGGAAACAGTTTGTCACCATTGGAGACTCGAGTTCCACCCCAGCTCCAGTCAACCAGGGCGTGCCACAAGGCTCTGTGCTTGGACCCCTCCTCTTCACTATCTACATGCTCCCCCTTGGTCAGATAATTCGCAAACATGGTCTCAACTTCCATTCTTATGCTGATGATACTCAATTATATCTCTGCACAAAACCATCCACCCAGCTACCCCCACAGTCACTCATCAACTGCCTGCATGATATAAAACTCTGGATGACATCAAATCTACTCAAGTTAAACACCAATAAAACAGAGCTCATGGTTGTGGCCTCAAAGACACTGCTTCAGAAGGTTGGAGATCTTCTCTTGGATATGGATGGCTGCTCTATCTCCCCATCCACGGAAGTCCGCAACCTGGGTGTCATCCTTGATTCCACTTTATCCTTCCAATCACACATAAAATCCATTACAAAATCAGCTTTTTACCATCTTAAAAACATCTCCAGACTCCGGCCCTGCCTCTCCCAACCAGTGGCTGAGACCCTTATCCATGCCTTCATCACCTCCCGCCTGGACTACTGCAATGGAGTCCTGTCCGGGCTCCCTTCCAAAACCCTGGACAGGCTCCAGTATGTGCAGAATTCTGCTGCCAGGGTTCTCACCCGCACCAAGCCCTGGCAACACATCACCCCCACTCTAATCCGCCTTCACTGGCTCCCAGTTAAATCACGCATCACCTACAAAATTCTCCTCCTGACCCATAAATCTCTCCATTCCCTCGCCCCCCAATATCTATCTGATCTCCTCCACCCCGACACCCAGTCCCGGACGCTGCGATCATCAGGCACACACCAGCTCTCTATCCCTCACACCAAATTACAAACCCTCGGTGACAGAGCCTTCTGTGTGACAGCCCCCACTCTCTGGAACACTCTCCCAGCTGAAATTCGCAAACAGACTTCTTTGGAGACTTTCAAAAGAGACTTATAAACCCATCTTTTTAATAAGGCCTATCAGCTCTAGATCCAGCCAAATCAATCAACTTTTCTATTTTTTTATCTTTTATGTATTTTTTTTGTTTTCTCCATTTATTCACTGTTTTGTTTGTTCTATTTTGTTAAGTGTCCTTGGGTACCCTGAAAGGCGCTATAAAAATTAAATGTATTATTATTATTATTATTATTATTAACTCAGGGTCCAGACTCTTAAAGGCTTCAGTTGTGCTGGACAGTAACATTTGATTAAATAGAATTTAGACTGAATCACAAAAACCCCTGCATCACATACAAGCTTACATACAAAGAAACCCTTTTTCAAATTACGTCATTCAATATCCAATATCTTGCCAATATCCTATTAGACTTCACTGATGTGAGTTTCGAGACCTAATTTTTTACCCAAAACTAGAAGTTGGCAAGATGCTAGCATAGCAACCCAGGGCATGAAATACACAGCAGAAACATCAGACAGGGCGGACCACCAAGTTACTATATATCTTTAAAGTTTGCAGCTGAAAATGACAACAGAAATAAACACATTTACCGATGTCACATATCTCCACATTGCAACTCAACTGCAATTTTTCTACCCACATGTGACCGTTGTTGCTGTTATCGTGACATCACGGTGCGTCAGCCCGCAAAACAATGATCCTTTTGTTATCATTCAGCAACTACAGCTAAGATAATTCACTTTTTTCATTTCAAATCTGTCACTTGGACTCAACAGCTGTTCTCGGCCCTGATGTTGATGTATTGCTTTTTCTTTTACTGTCAGGGTCAGTGCCAAGCAAGTCACAATCATGGGCTTTGGGAATGAACAACAAGGCTGACTGTCTTTCTTAGAGTTGTTTTTAATATGAGTCAGAGGCATCTAAGTTGAAAAGACTTTCTAGGTCACAGCTAATTCAACACATAGCAGCGCAGTCAGGAGCGGTCTTCAGCTAGATGAGAGGGCAAATTAGAAATCCTTTTTACCTCAGCCAGTAGTTTGATTGATTCCCATTCCTGCTCTAATGCAAAGTCAATGTGCAGCCCTGCTCAATTAAAGAGAGGCAGTCATATGATTCACTGAGGGGGAGGCGGTTGACAGTTCCAGAGGAAACGTGAAGAGGCTGAAGGGAGGTTGGTATTGGATGCACATGTGTGGTACAAGAGCAACGAGGAGAACGGTGATGGATGATATGAGGACAGAGAGGGAGTGAAGGAGGTAAGTAAAGAGGCCAAGGAGTTATACGTTGCAATTAATCTACTGTCCACTTGACCGAGTCATGCCCGCCCTCCTTAGCCGCACTCCTTTATGACTCGACCCTGGATACATTTCACATTGAGTTTATTAAGACACTGACACTTTACATGATTTATTTTATATTATTTCATTAACAGCAGTTCATGAAATGCCTTATAATTCCCCACTGAAACACGGGAAAAAAATGAAGGTGTATGAAGGGGCTACGGTATCTTGGGGTTCAGTTACGACAGAAAACAACAGAAAACCTGCAGGCATCAGGCTATTGACAAGCAAGAAACACTCACACACAAACAAGCGCGGCCCTGACGCACAATATTAACCTTGAAGTTGACAAAGGGGCCTCATATATGAAACAAAACTAAAATCAAAAGTCGTAAAAGTCATGTGAGATATCGCGTGGATAGTTGTTACTGTAACATGGAGGACAGTTAAGGTGGTACACTACTGTCTTCCGGCAACAACTATCCACACAATGTCTCACGTGACTTTTCCGGCTTTTGATTTTAGTATTGTTTTTTACATAAAGCTCATTTTTCAACTTCAAGGTCAATATTGTTTTTCGCTAGCGACAAAACAACAAATTATCCGTGCATGTATATGGAACTAAGCTTTAGGAGCGTTCCACCTTAACTGTCCTCCATGTTACATCACGGAAATCGATACTTCTGGCTGGCAGGATGGCCAGCTAGATGAGTTGTTTGAAAACGAGTTGTTCGAAAACGTTGATTTTAGTAAACTCTGTGTACACAAACATTGTTCTCAATGCTCGTATTCATGTGTAGAGACCCTGGTGATACTACAAGCAAAGTTTCATGTTGTGTCGAGCCTTCTTAGATTCCACCAGATACGCGTCCGCTGTGTTACGTCTCCACCACGCCAGCGGAGCTGATAGGTTTCACTTTAGTCGGGGTCACGTGATGATGCCAAGCAAGATGGCTGCTTAGGCTGGAGGCACCACTAGTTTACACTTTGTGTGAGTATCACGGCATTCGCAATTTCTCACATTGTTTTTTCTTTCACAAGTTGCCAATTAATATTAACGGCATGCCGAGTTCTCGGAAAAATGATGCAAATGCGTCTCAACAACAGCAAGGCGCCAGGGCTACCATTAGCTCCCAAGCTAGCCAGGCCCCTCCTGTATCGGCGACTCGGGAGGCCGCGGGCGAGTCCATCTCCATTGCTCAAATTCACAAACTTCTTCAGAAACTAGCAACTGACCAAACGAAAATCCTGAATGATCAAGCCAAACACTTTGCAGACATCCATAAGGACGTGTTAGAAACAAGAAGAGCTGTTGAGGCGATGGAGGCTAAGCTAGCCGACATGCTAACGAGGATAACTAGCGCAGAGGCTTGTCTGGATATGCTAGAGGAAGCGGAGAGGCAGCGCTGCGACTCCTCCTCCCCCGGCTTCAGCCTCTGAGGTTGAAAAATTGAACGCCAAACTAACCGAATACGGGGATCGGGAGAGGCGAGTAAATCTACGCTACGTTGAAGATAAAGATGCCATATCATTCCTGAGGGCTACTCTCCCCGAAATCCTCTTGGCTAATTTCCAAGGAGGCCTGGATTTAGAGCATGCTCACCGGTCGCTACTACCAACCAAGTCCGGAGCTCCACCAAGGCCTTTCATCGTGTGTTTTCTGAGGTTCCAGCAGAAGGAGCGGGTGAGACAACTTGCTAGAGAGATTGGGGATGTCCACTGGCAGAACCATAAGATTAGCTTCTACACTCTAAACATGAATGTGTTAAAACCAACACAACCTGTGTTGAATTTCAACACATCCATGAGTTCTATTTGGGACAACACAAGATGTGTTAATTGTGACACAACTAATGTGTCAATATATTGACACATTAGTTGTGTCAATAAATTGACACATTTAATGTGCCACTTTTAACACAGTTATGTGTTGTTCTAAAATTTGTATTTACACATTAGTGTGTTGCTCAAAATTACACAGTTATCCAACACAAGCATGTGTTATTGACTATAAATAAAGATGAAAATACAAAGTTGATGTTTACTTTTACAAGTTTTATTTCTTGAACATCACATGTAATGTATCAACATGCTGACATTTTATGTTGCCTTAATATCTAACATTTTTTTTAACACTCCTGAGTTCATCCTTTCTCCCTCCCACCTCCCCTCTCTCTCCTTTCTGTGTCTCCATCCCTTATTCCCCCCCACAGGAGGACAACAGGTGGGTTAAAAATATGGTCACTCATTTACAGGAAAAGCATTGAAAAAAATAAAAATAAATTACGTACGGTATAATGTATAGAACGGCGGTCATTATCGGGAAAATAAGTCCCGACAGGACGAACCAGTCTGATTCGTCCTGTCGGGACTTATTTTCCCGATAATGACCGCCAGTCTATACATTATCCCGCTTATTACACGGCTACTTGCCAACAACAACAACAACAACAACAACAAAAACCGTCACACAGTGTGTCTTTTTACAATTTATTTGTTACCGTTCACATTGTTTTTCAGCAGAGAAATAGTTCTCCAAACCGACGCCGTTTCGCTTCTCCCTCTTCGCTGCTTTCCTCTCTTTTTCTTTTCTTGACCGGTGACGACAACTCAGCCTTTTGCCAAGACTCGAAATCACCGTATTTACCAAAAATATTGAAAGTTAATGTGAAACTCATCCGTACTAGTGGCATAGGAGTAGTTTTTTCCGATATGAAGTAGACTACAGATCAGCTGACGTCGCTTAGCAACCGAAGACGCTGGGGTGATACGTGACCGGACCGCTTGCGGAGCAAAGATTTTAGAGCGCGGAGTGATACGAAATAAGTGAATCAGAGGCAAAAAGGCCACTTTCCTTGACGACGGTCAGATATGCTTAGCAGCGGTCTGTTATGCGAAAATAACAGACCGCTGTACGTTGGGAAGCCCCATTCAAGTGAATGGAGCATTCTGCAGCAGTGAGAAGAGCCGTGTAATAACTATTATTAACTCAGGCTTGATATCAAACTTACTTTTTAAAAAAAAAAAAGGTTAGTCACTCATTAACAGGAGAACCTTAAATAATTTTGTATCGAGGACTAACAGACTTTGTTTCCTTTGAAAGGTTTCTGAAAGTCAAGTGGTCGAAAGTCCAACAAATCATCAGGAATTGGCACCACTTTGAACTCCTCACTTTTTTCCACAGAAAATGCATAGTCATCAAAAAAAAATATGCACAACATTCAAAAACGCTAGAAGTGTGCCTTTGTCTGCCTGAGGGAACAGATGAACAATTTCTCCAAATACTGGGTCATCATATTTCTTTTCTGTTATAACAGTCCCTGTCCTGTATGTCTGCCCCCCAGAGTTTTCCCAGAAGCTCCAACACTTTGGGCCATCTCGCAGTCTTTGACATTGGTTAGTCATAAATGTGTTCGAAAAAGATGAAAATTGATGCTGAGCAGGATAGGCAACGTTGCATACCCAGTAAAACTTGAAGACCTTGTCCAAAGCATAGGTTAAGTTGTCATCATGCAGTGGAATTGTCACTGTCGTTTCTGGCAACCATGACATACCGTCGTGCTGTGTCTGTCAGATGGCTGATGCAGACAAGCTCTGGCTGTGTCCTTGAAGATGCCTCATCAAAACTGCAAAGGGTGGAGATGCTGGTCCCATGCTGCAAGAAAGAAAAATGTACAAATGTATTATAGACATCATCCTGAACTGGAGCTTATTTTTATGTGCTTTCATGTTGCACACATAAACAACATACCGGCACGAAGTTGATGAGGAGAGAAATGGCCGACTTCACACTGCAACGGGTTGAGGCTGATCCCCTTCCTGACGCAGTTGGTGGAAGCAGGTTGGTCAGAATCTGTAGCATACTTGATCTATTTGAAGGACATAAGCAAATGGTTTTGTCAACTTATGATTACACAAAAACTAGGAGCAAAGCATTCATAAAATGTAAATTGTTTACCATCATTCTAGTCTCCAGCCTGATCAAGTAAGGACGACACGACTCCCTTCTCCAGAGCAGCAATCTTCCTCAGTTTTGGGATGAATGATGACTGAAAAAAAAAGAAGACGTTGCTGCCTTATTTAGCTTAAACTTCCAAAGTCAAATCGACAATAAAATGCTTTAATTCATCACAGTGACGTTGCAATAGACTTTACCCGTTTTACTAGCACTTTAAACATTAGCTAGCTCTTCAGGGAGCAGCAACATAACCAGTGCATTAACGTTGAGTCGCTTTATGTCTGGCCATGACATAGCTAAAATTAGCTTGATAGCTTCGTTAGCTATGTAAAGGCCTTAAACTGGCTGGTGCCAATATTAATTAAGTTAACGTGTACATTAACGTTAGCCAAAAAAAGAGAGCCTCACTCCTACTTGCCCGTCTATATAGTCTATCTTAAAGTCAATTACTAGGTGTGCTCACACAGCTAACGCCAATACATTAGCATTTAGCCACTTTAGCTTTGTGGCTTTCTGGCGCCTGACGTGACTTCGACATTAATTAGACCGCTGCAACCCTATACCCCTGCTTAGCTCGAGTTAGAATGAAAACATCTCGTCAGCAAACCATTTCACCTAAATACAGCAGTTAAGTCACGTCGTCATTGGGGTGGTCGGTTCGAAGCGACTGTGAATGTGAACCAGACCTGTTATCTCCATCCAAGCATTCGGTTGGAGAAAATAACGGCCGAGGTAACTTAACGTCACCTGTGACAAAGCGGTGGAAAACTTGGTGCAAACCGCAAACTAACGTTAAAAGTCGGGGGAAGTCTAACGTTTGATTCATTGTGCACATTCTAACCTCATACACCTATAATTGAAACATAGAAAACACAGAAAATCATCCAATTTACCTGTCAGTCCTGCCGTTGGCCCGCTGCTGCCTGCTGCACGTAAAATGTCGTTGATGGGGGGTGGGGGACTGGGCCGATGACGTAGGTGTGTTGTGATTGGCCAATGATGTCAACACATGTTTTTGTGTTGTAGAGGTTACAGCATGCAACACATTATTTGCAGAAATTGACACAACATGTGTTATTTGGCTTTCGACACACAACAACACATTCTTTCTAAGAGTGTATCAAGACTTCTCCAAGGCTACACAGGAGCGTCGACACTCTTTTCTGGAGTGTTAACATCTGCTTCACTCTGCCAAAATCCCGTTTGGCATCGGCTATCCTGCTGTGCTTTCCGTCACAAAGCCAAACGGGGTAAAGCATCGCTGTGAAGATCCTGAGAAGGCTTTGAAATGCATCAAAAACATTTAATTGACCCTGACCTTGCATTGTGATGCGCCCTCCCCCCCTCTCATTTTTGCACCTTGCAGAGTGACTTGCATTGTGACTTATGTTTCACTCTCCATCTCCCTCTCTGACAGACATTTAGATGAACACTCCGGGTTTATAACACTGGAGGGTGGAGATGGCTTTTTCTTTTTCTTTGCCCGGTCTATGGACTATCTCATGCCTTGCTACCTGTAACCCAGTGTTGTGGCTGAACGCGTTCAATGAACGATCGTTCATGAACTTGTTCATATTTTGGGCGAACGTGAACTGAACGTACGTATTTCTGCTTGATGAACGTTATTGTGAACGTGTTCATTCTGGCGTTAGTGAACGGCGCGCCCTCACAGTTTAACTTTGTTCAAGACAGTGCCAGATTTCCATAAAGCTTTCCAGGCTTCCAGGCTAAAACACACCATGAACAGGCCTTAATATGTAGTGGAAAAAACACCCAATCTGGCTGTTGTGTATAAAAAGAACGCTGGACGAGAGGTTTGTGCATGCAACTCGCTTTACTTTTGATCAAAACGAAACTTAACTATTTCAGACAGAAACAGCTGCACACCAAACATGCAGTGAGGCATTACTAAATGAACACAGATTAATTTGTCCTGAACGGACATAACACTGGCAACACCAGCCACCACAGAGTTGCACCACCGCACGCGCCATCAACATGCTAAGAATAGAGACGAAAACAAATGAAGGCAGCAGCACTACCTCAGACTCTGCCTCCACCATTAATACGGCATCTTTGTATGATTACGTAAAATAGTTTTATGAAAAGGTCAGTGATGATCCAGGTGGGAAAATCTTACCTGTTTGTGTAAACTTCACCTGCCGGGTTCCAAGAAGCAACTCCGTACATCAACAACGTCAACAGCAAGCCTGAAACAGCACATTGAACTAAAGCACCTGGCGAGCCTTTCAAGGTATGTGCGAGTGAATAAAAAATCAAAAGATGGCAACTGCGAGCCAAAACAGATCCTCTACCACCCAAATCACATTAACAACGTACAGTAGCGTCTCTGCTGTCTTCATCTCCTAGCCGCAGCTGGACAACCTGGTTTTGCAGTATATTGTTGGAGAGCTGCAGTTTCAGTGTTAAAACTGATAGAATAATTGCTGTCTGTGGTTTTATATGGGCTGTGGCAATCATTTTGAAAAATAATAGCTCGCATAGCAACATATTGAAAAAAAAAAGAACTACGAACTAGTTTATTTTTGGAACTGTGAACTTAGTTCAAAATTTTGAATTATGAACTATGAACTGAACTAGTTCATTTTAAACTTTGTGAACTGAACTTTGAACTAGTTCATGTAGAAAGTGAACTTTCCCAACACTGCTGTAACCTACCTTTTAATATAAGGTCTACCACTTTATCCTTTTGACTGTTATTATCATCTTTGTTGTCTTTATAGGCTCACGCCTTATCATATTCTGTAGACCATATGTGTGTTATTAACAGGTGAGCATTTTATACCTAGGTTGCCGGTGATGTGTGTGTGTTGGGTGGGGGGCAATTCCAGAGGTGCCTTGGACTGCTGAGGGTGTCCCATACTGTTATAAGGCAGATGTTTTAATGTTGAAGAAAATATTCACACTGCTACTGTTTAGTTTTTCGATAATTGGTGGTGTCGCTACCACATTTGGGTGGCCAGAAACTCTCAGTTCCTTGAGTTAGTTATCCAGTTGTGGATTATCAGGAAGGTTTGATAGTATTTTGCTTCCTTACCTTCCTTTGTTCTTTCTTTTTGGTGTTTTTGATGTTTTTTAGGGTCCGGGCAGCTAAGCTGCCAAGGACCCTATTGTATTTGTAGGAATTCTTTCTTTCTTTCTTTCTTCCAAGGAAGTCATACTTCCCATGGGCGGAAACTCACCAAACTTTACAGAAATGTCCGGCCCCATGCCAGATTTACTTAATTCCAAGGACATGTCAATATTCCTCCTGGGGGGGGGCACAATAAGCGTTTAAATGTAAAAACTTTAAAAATACCTACAAAATCAACAGTACATGCTACAGTTTTGAAACTTTCACCAAAGTGTAGCCCCAATACTGCTGAAACTTTAGTCCACT
>CAEMYA010000045.1:277511-288066 GCA_903131615.1 Diplodus sargus | reverse complement strand
ACACTTTCATCAAACTGTAGCCCCAATACTAAAGAAACTTTTGTACATTTAAACCTATTCAAAATTATGAAGGCCATCACTCTGTTTTTTTTCAAACTGTAAAACTTATAAAAACCTATCAAATCTACTCCCACAATTTTGCCTACAGTGCATGAACATGTTTGACTGTGATCACTACTGTAACCTGCAAATTGATAAATAAATCTTCAATGTTCATGAAAAAATTTGAACATTATTTAGAGTCATGGTAGATGATGTTTGACAAATATCAGAATTTTACCTAAAAAACTGAACTTTTGAGAACAATTTGAATTCTGCTTTCATGTGAATAATTGCAGTCAATGCAAGCATCATTTTTAAACATCAGTTATTCACTTATGGAGCAAATTAATCATTTCTAAAAACAAATTACCAACACCTCCATGCTGCAATATGTGTAATTTCAGGTTTTTGTCTTGATAACTGAATTTTTTACAGTGGTTTCAAATCTTCCTGCGCAACAGTGAATGGCTTACTCAATTTGTGAAGCCACTGCTGTATTGCCACTTGCCAATTAGCTCAGAGCGATAGATAACATCTTTGGTTCCAGAAGTTGTGAGTTCAAGCCTCAAGCGGTCCAAAATGAACATTGTTGTCAACTGTCTTGTCTTCATATTCTCCTGTTTGTTGCTCAGAATTGCCTAAATTTGCCAAAAATAGCCCGGACCCGACCCATCGCAGCAGCTATAATTTTTCTTTTTTGTTTTGGGTTGGTTTTTTTTTATGGATCCAGACTTCTATCTTACTGCTATTGGGGCAACTCCATTTTTTATTTTACTATTTTTCTCAACAGACAGCTCTCAGTCTAATTTCAGTTAATGCCAGGGGTCTTTACATTCCACACAAAAGAACCACTGTCCTAGAGTTTCTCCGTAAGAAAAACATAGATTTTGCTATGATTCAGGAATCACACTTACTGTGCAAAGATGCGGGTCGATAAGCCAATAAGCTTTATCATCCTATTGCAACTTCATCCGCAGCTACTAAATCTAAGGGGGTAATAGTACTGTGTAATCGCAAACTAAAATTTGACGTGGTTGACTCTTGGGCGGATGACGCGGATTGGATAGCCATTGCCAAGATCCACCTGGATGGGAAAAACATTGCACTTATTTCCGCTTACGCCCCTAATGCGTTTGATGTTGCTTTTTATGAAATATTAACTAAATCTTTGCTTGATCTCACAGGATATCATTTAGTTCTAGGGGCAGATTTCAATGCGGTGTGGGACAGCAGCATGGACAAAACAGGTGGCAGAGAGTAGGGACCAGCGTCTTGTGTCTGAGGCGCTCCGCCAGTGGGCAACCGATACAGGCGTGGTCGACATTTGGCGTATGTTTAACCCCTCTTTAAAAGACTTTTCATTTTACTCGAGAGACACAAGTCCTTCTCGAGGCTGGATTTTATCTTTGTCTCGAGGGATCTGTGTCAAAATATTCACAATGTGCATTATATTCCGGTATATTACCTGGTCTGATCATAAGCCAATATATTGTTCGGTTAATGTTCGTCTTCCACTTGGTGGCGGTTCAATTCATCCTTATTGCGAGATGAAAAATTCAAAGCTCAGTCTGAAAGTCATTTTAGAGAGTTTTTTAATTTGTTTAATGTTGGCTCTGTTTCCGATCCAGGGATACTTTAGGAGGCAATGAAGGGCTTTATAAGGAGTAATACCACCTTATACGCTTCAACATGAAATAAGGAACGTGCAGCCAAATTAGAAGCTTTAGAATTAAAATATGCGACCCTTGATGCTAGCTTGCAACATAACTTTAATGACCATACAGCCCTACAGAAGGAACTGATTAAAAAAGAGATTAACGTGGTCATCTTATGCTGCTATAAAACTCAAATAAAGATATTGTAAAAAAAAAAAAAGAAAAGAGATCTCTCTTTTCTGAGGCGCCGCTCAGAGTTTCTTATGCATAAAACAAGGCAAACTTACTGTTTCAACTCCTCAAAACCTAGTTATCTACTAGCAATGAAGCTTCGGACGGACAAGCATTTTGAGGTAGAGTGCTCCAGCTACAGGCCACTTTCACTGTTAAATGCAGACCTAAAGATCTACGCGAAATTATTGGCCCGGCGACTTCAAGGCCATATGACAGAGTTGGTTCACAGTGACCAGATAGGGTTCATAAAATCTAGACTGGCTACAGATAATGTTAGAAAGTTATTGCACGTTGGCGCTCAAAGCTTAAGTTCCCCTGCTGCTGTCCTTTCACTAGACGCAATGAAGGCCTTTGGCTGGCTGGAGTGGCCTTTTTATGGTCAGTGCTTGAGTTTATGGGATTTGGCATGCCGTTCATTGACATGATTAAAGTGCTGTATAAAAATCCAACAGCCGTAGTGCTCACAGGCAAAACTAGCTCCCCTCCCTTTGCTATCTCGAGAGGATCAAGACAGGGCTGTCCTCTCAGCCCTCTGTTATTCGCCCTTTCTCTTGAACCGCTGGCACAAGCCGTCCGCAGCTCACCTACAATCTCTCCAATTTCTTAGCAGAACACACCATCACATCTCACTGTATGCTGATGACGTTTTATTATATTTAAACAACCCAGTGCAATGTATCCCACATGTTTTGTCAATCTTTGAACATTATGGCAAATCTGCTTTGCTACCTTTAAATCAGGCCATGTGTAATACTCCCATCCCTGCATCTATTCCAGTTAATACAAACTTTATTTATCTGGGGATAGATATTTATTCCTCCATACAGACACTAACTAAAAACAATTTTTGTAATATGCTCAACAAAGACGTATCGGATCTCGACAGGTGGTCTGGCCTCCCAAATTCACTCTGTGGTAAGGTGGCTATAATTAAAATGAATACTCTGCCCAGAGTCAATTTTGTTAGCTCAATGCTCCCCCTTCCTTCGCCCCCTCAATATTCGAGCAAATTGCAATCAGCAATAACAACATTTATTTAGCATGGTAAATGACCTCGTATTAAGATCACCCTAATGCAGCTGAACTTCAAATTTTATAAGTGGGCCTTCACACTGAGGCCTCTGCTAACTTGGTTTCAACCTGATGCACAGGTGTCACGGCGAGCTCTGGAGGAGCGGATGTTGGCCCCATATTCTTTTGCTAATATTTTGTTGATTGGCAGTCGTCCTATTTGTTTTCCTGACTGGGAAAGAAAAAACATTTGTACACTTGGTGACATTTATGGGGAGGGGGGTTTACTTACTTTTCAGAACATATGTATTAAGTATGGTATACTTAATACTTTTTCTTTTACTTGCAGCTGAGATCGCCCTTAAAAGGCAATGGTGTTCCTTAACAGGGCCCTCTTAGACCACACCCACTTCACAAATTGTTCCACTCTGCTAGAAGCACAAGTGGTTTTGTTTCGAGACTTTATTGGTTCCTGTTGCAGCACTCTTACAGACCCCTGGCGTTAGACACAGTGTTGAGGAGAGATGTTCCAGATCTGAAGCCCGCATTTGAAAGGGATAAAGTGTGGGTTGTTGTGAGCTTAGCATCCAGAAATCCTGATCATCAGCAAATACATTACAATTTTGTACATAGGGTATATTTAACTCCTAGGAAGCTTCATTTGATGAATGATGCCAGGTCCAGTGCGCTGCGTATCTGCTCCGTCCCAGCTACGGCAGTCCGGAGCCCTCCGGCACAAATACGCAGGACTTTTATTTCTGGCGGATGCCAGAGCACGGCGGCAGCAATTAAGCTGAATTTAGCACCGAGCAGACAGGAAGTCAAGCACCGAAACAGACAGACCAGATGTCAAACATATGACATCTGGTTACTTTTCAAAATAAAACACCCAGGGCTGGTGTCAACCCTGGGTGTTACACATATCTCAAAAAAGAGACAAACACAAGCTCTTCTGCTAATCCTTCGGTCGGGAACACTTCCTGTTGTTTTTATTACAAATACCTATAACTGTGGTAGCGAGTGATTATGTGATTCTCGGGAACTCCTCGGCCTCGTAAAGCCAGCTGTCGACCGTAGTATGCTGTGGCACAGTGCACCGGACGGCGGAGCAAAACCGGATCGGAGCCGTAAGGCAGCGGACACGTATCTGGTGAAATCCTGGGGTTAGTGTTTTAAATATAGTGATTTTGATGCTATTGTAAAAGTGCCCTTAACACTCCCATTGAAAACGAGATTGACCCGAAAATGAAAATACGGTAAATCTTAAAAGTGCCTCTTTCGTCGTAATTATGCTTTTACACGAAGATTTGACTGATTTTGACATTCACAAAAAAGGCCTAGGTTGCATTTTGGCGAGAGATTTGCTTTAAGCCGTCAAAACATGGGGTCGTCACACCCTGGCTGTGAGGGGAATACCCCAGGCGGTTCCCACTCAATAATTAGGAGCCCATCTCCACACCCTGCAATTATTCCAGGTGGACCTTTGAGGTGCAGTGAAAACAAAAGAAAAAAAGATAGCAAGTCCTGCATAATGGGACCTCCAAAATACAGGTTGACTTTGCAAGTGGCAACACAGGACTTTCATCCCGGAGACTGCTGTCTATGTTCAGTGTGGAAGCAAAAAAATCAACCTTGAATTATTTTAACTTAATAACATAGTTAACCTAGCGGGTTCACAGCTATGCACATGTGTACTGTTGGATGAATAAATCACCTGAATTAAAGCAAAACTGACAAGACTGTCGCAAACAAAAATGACACACTTTTCAGATGTGATGTTACACGCCAGCTACAAACACAACTCGGCACATCATAACAATGTTACATCTTGAAAACGTCTTGAAGTATACAAGCATGCCCGAGCTTTGCACAGAACGCAGAACAGTAACAGCGCGCCAAGCTAACGTATCGTGTCCAGAGACAACAACATCCGGCTGGAGCGCGCTACAGACTAAAAACGCTGCCTAAATCGGCTGAGTGTGATTGTGAGATAACAACATTGCTGACACAGCCAAACAGCAAGAAGGTGCAATAACACAAAACATACAACAGCAACAAGTCCAGCTCTACGTGAGTGATGCTGTGCTGATGACAATAACCAGTGTTGGGTGTAACGCGTTACAAAGTGTAATGCGTAACAAAGTAACGCGTTACTGTAATCACATTACTTTTTTCAGTAACAAGTAGTGTAAGGCTTTACTGTTCTGAAAGTAGTAATCACATTACAGTTCGCCAAGCCTGTTACTTACGTTACATTGCTCGGTTAATCAGCATGGTCGCACGCATCACACACGGCAGGCTGGGGGGGCGGCCGCCAATTTGAAGACTTTCTCGCCCGATTTAGTTAGTTTTTATTTCTAAAAAACTACGAGCGACAAATTTAGCGACTTATTCAGATCATCGGGGGAAAGGCAAGAAACATATTATATTGTAATTTACATGCTGCTCAGAGTAATCGCAGACCACGGCTCCTCTGCTGCTGCGCCGGGCGCTCTCCCCTCCCGCGCGGCTGCACAGGCGACAGGCCGGTGTGTGTATGGGGGCGCTGGCTGGGGCAGCAGGAGGGTTAGAGATACAAACATTACTTTGAATTTGTTGAACGTAAGTTAAATAACTTGACTGTAAGGTGCACTTTGCCCGTGTTGGAAACCTCTCCTCACCGCTGCTAACACTACCTCAAACAAGGTACCTACAGAGACAGTACGCACACACAAAGCTTGTTGCTAAGGAACCGTGGAGCAACATGAATGAGACGCCAAGACAGAATGTAACGAGTTATGTAACGAGTAATGTAACTAATTACTTTCTCCAGGCAGTAATCTTGTAGTGTAAGGCGTTCGAATTTTTGAGAGTAATGTGTAATGTGTAATATATTACTTTTTTGAGTAACGAGCCCCAACACTGACAATAACTGAGTGCAGGCTTCTGCTCTTTACGAAATTCCCACAATTGTTCTGGTCGGAAAAAAAATAAAAATAATAATGACGTTGCTAAATATAGCTTTTCTCACACAGCAGGAGGCAGTTATTTAAAAGGGAAGTTGCAACAATTGCCAAAACTGCCTCTTTCTGTAAGTGCTGGATCCTGCTAAACAGCCACAAATGACATCAGTGTTGACAGTTTACATGTTAACAATGCTGATTTATTACATATTTACTGTCTTACATCACTGAAGAATCAAGATTCATATCAGATGGCTGACAAGGAAGTGTATAAACACATCATTTTTATACAGTACTTCAGCCATGGGATTAATCAAGCGGTTCCCTTCTTGATTATGGTATTTCATGTCTATAAAACTGTGCCAAGTTTTTTTTTTTTTTTTTAAACAACAAAAAACTATACCACATACTGTTCACAATAAACTACTTTTCTGGGAGGGATTAAATGTGTATGCGAAGAGCAGCTCTAAAGAAACTTTGGTTCTATGTTTGCCATGTTTTCAGCCAAACAAGCGAGGGAAAAAGCCATTTTCCCCTCATGAGTTAGTGAAAACCAATGAGAGAGTTACATTCAACAGGTAGATTGCACCACATCTGCTGGATATGTAAATGAGCAACTTTAGCAAACTGACTGTGTAAAAATAGTATTACAAGTTAAAACCAAGCATACCGAAAAACTGGCAATAGCGACTCTTTTGCCCGAACTTTTCACACTCAAGTACTGATGAACCACATAATGTCCTATAGATTGGTTCCCTATAAATCTCGCTTTCACTAGGCCAGGGGTTCTCAACCTTTTGTAAGCTGGGCCCCCCCAAAGCTGGTTCATTGCAGCTGAATGCCCAGTTTTTTTTTCCTCCCATCCTGAAGCCTACCCCCCCCCGGGAGAGTGTTCGCGCCCCCCCAGGGGGGCGGGCCCCACCGGTTGAGAACCACTGCACTAGGCTATTCGGGCCTCCATGAGGCTAGATTTTTTGCCGAAAACAAAGGCCAAATTATTGCACAACTAGAAACAGGAAGAGGCATCATTTTCTCCCGTGGCTATCCTCAGGTGATATGGAACAGCTGGAATAATAGTGGAAACTCTACACTGCAAAAGAAAAAGAGCCCCGTTGATGGAAGGGGCAAAGAAGGTGAGGAGGAGGAGTTATAGAAATAGAGGTAGAACAAGAGTGAACAGATGAGCATTCACTCAATGGAGAGCGCTCTGGTGTTGTGTCAAAGCCTGTTCCTCGGTTGATAAGCGTTTCTTTTTACCACCAGGACTTGAAGGTTCATAAAGACTGCATCCTTACTACTGGAGCAGTAAGTTACATAACCTGCCTCCTTATTAATGCAACCACGTGCTTAACGCTGCATTTGTCAAAGCACTGAGATCAGAGTTTCTATTTCAAATTGGGATACTTGCAGCTGTTTTTTAGCTCTGGACTACTACTAGCAGTAGCCATGTTGCTAACGCTATCTTTGTGACCACGACATCAACAGTGATGGAAACACTATGGGGGGATGTGTTACATTGAAATGTTTCATTGTAACAAATGTATCAAACATAAAAATATTCATAATTCAATTCAATGAAATGTTTCATTGTAACAAATGTCTCGAACATAGAAGTATTAATAATTCAATACAAATGTCTCCTGCCAGTGTCACATTATTATGATATTTATTTGTTTTATTTTTATTTTTTAGCTTTTTGTAATGTTTCTACCATTAAGAATAGACCTCAATCGGATGAAATTGCAATCATTTTCACTGTTTCGTACACTGTTGGATAGTTAGAGAATTTACAAGAATATATAAATCAATAAAATGTAACATGTTTTGTGCAAAATCTTAATCTGAAATGCAACTTTAATCCCTAGTAGAAATATAAAGTAGATAAAAACTGAATTATTCCTCTTAAGTGCCTCAAAAGTGTTTGTGTTAATTCTCCGACTGCTTGCAACATTTCACCACCAACAATAGTCAGATTTCGAGTCCCAAGTTCCATAATCACTGTGTCTGTATATCTTGTCCTTGTTATGAGCTGATAAGAATCACTTGATTGATGGTGACCAGGGACTCAAGAACAACTCCAAGTCAAAGTAAAGTCCTTAACATTATTTATAGACTTACTTACAGACATATGTGCCGGCTGTTTCAGCGCCTTACAGGATGTGAGGGAGTTCAACGCTGACATTGGCAGAAAATCGTTTCTCTTATCAGAAAGGTCCGCTGTCTAGCAAATCATCTGCTGAACATTTAATCCAATAATTAAGAAAACTGTTTATTTCCTGAGACACATGACTGGATTAAGTTTTTCACATGACAGGAATCAAGAGCTGCATTCAGTGTGAGGGTGAATGTGGGCACGGTGATAAAGCTTCATCGCAGAATGAAGCAGGGATGAGTTTTTGAAAAAAGTGTGTGTATGCCAGTCGTTCTGCTTGTCTGGCAGCTGAAAAAAAAGAGAACATCAAAGCATTATTTTGCATTATTTATGGCAGAATGTAAAACATTTTAAACTCCTGATGTAAATCTCAGGGAACAAAAAACTCCTCTATGTCACCGTTTTACGACACGCATAGTTGTGGTTGTTTTGAAAATGCAATGGAGGGTCAAAATAAGCTGGACCTGAAATTCAAATTGTTTTTTGTATTTCTGTTGTTCTCCCAGGCTTGTGGCTTGTGGAATTTTCAAACAGGACAATGCGTTTGCTCTGGAATCATTCAGGAAGACCTTGTGGATAGCTGATCATGGAGTCTCATTCCCAACACCATAAATACTGATGCTTTGGGTTAGCAGGTCGGGCCAGCCACTGTTGGTATTTTTAGCTAACTCTTCTGCAGATACTAATGTATTCTTTATCTGTCAGACCATTAAAATGATCAATAGTATGCATGTGATTGCAGAATGTTGAGTTCATTGAACTCCACTGGCTTTTAATATACTGTGCCCAAGCAACCGTATAAACACTTTGCAGTAAATATGTAATTTTCTAGATATTCAAAGCTATACGTATAAAAGCTATCTGTTCATTCATGAGATGTAACTATAAAGCCCATGGCAATGAGGAGTACAGAAATAAACCCATCCTTGATTCTCTTGATTTTATGATCACAAGTCTGACAGCTTCATGAATGTAGCCACTATTTAAGGAAAAGTACTTTTGCTCACACCCTGTGGAGGAGAAAATGTTTCTTAGTCATTACAACTCAAAGCTGTTTCATATCTAATGGGGGAATGCAACACATGATCTGTGTAAAAGCTATTCTCTCAGTGGTAGTTTTTATAATCTTACAAAAACTATATTATAGTCTGGAGTTTTACTGGGGGCTAAATATATCTGACTCTCCCTTAAACATTCTTAAAAATCTCATGCATCCAATGTTGACCACCAATGCTGTTTTCCACTGGAAGAACTTAGAGTGAGTTAAATTATGTACAGATTCTGCAATAAAATGTCTATAACTGACTCAACCTATGTTGTGTATTGTGCAGAGTTGTGTACTTGTGTCACAATGTTTCATACAATGTTCAAACCTAGAGAAACCCAAAACTTTGCATTAGGCAATATTGCATTTCATTTTTTTCAGCTGTTGCTATAACTTCTGGAAATGAATCAGAGGGACGGTATAAGGAAACACGGGAAAACATGAATGTGAATAAAAGTGTTATAACATTACCTCGTCCGTGAACATTTTCAGCCTGAGTCACGTGGGATAGCCAACCAGATTACTAAAAATAAACTAGACATTATACTAATATACTATAAACTATAAATAAGTATTTATGTGTGTTTGGATGCAGACCAACCTCTCACTTAGGTTAGCTTCTCTCTGTAATTTTGTCTGTGAAGTGAAGTACATTTCCCCTCCAGATCCATTTAGCAGTCAACATTACAGTACATAAACACCCGACAATGGAGGTCACCTCTGCAGTTCGCTGCTGCAGTCAGGTTGGTAAATGACAGTGACGATGATAATTAAGATAAACCTCTTTTGTTTTATTATTCCATTGCTGTCATCTACCAAGATGTGTCTTTAGTAAATCAGTATATCAGATTATAATTTTAGCTCAAAATATTAGTGTTAATATGGCAATGATAAAGGCTGTTATGCAGACTATTGTTAGTCTCTCTACCAGCGAGATGACCTCACAGCCAGTACAATAACTCAGCGCATCCCCTTCCTGATCAGGTAAGCTTGGGTCTATTAACACACATTTTGATTCAAGGGAAATAATTGATTGTAATTTACGTATAGCAGTTACGTAAAAAAACGGAATGCGCTCAGTGACCGAACTGTAAAATGTACAGAAACCACTAACGACTTTACAGTCAAACATTTATTTAACACAGGATGCAACAACAACAACAACAACAACAACACACAAACTAAACCACAGCAACAAGTCACTACACAAAGACAAAGAGGTTTGGGGGTTGGACCGTGTAAGTGGAGCTGTGTTCAGCAACACAATAGAACTGAATGGAGAACCTTAAAACAGACTGTGCAAATTAAACCAGAGTTAATAATCCTACCTGCTGAACTATTCCGGCCAAAGCATCACATTTTGTGGATGGATATGAGAGTGGTATAGAGCTTCTTTTCTAATTCTCAGAATATAGCCAATAAGCATTTAAAAAAAAAAAAAAACTGTGGGAAAGTTTGTGGTCAGGTCCTTTCA
>CAEMYA010000045.1:266970-277503 GCA_903131615.1 Diplodus sargus | reverse complement strand
ATCTATAAACTGTATTGAGGCCTTTTTTGAGCACCAGTCTCTAATGAAAAAAGAAAAAGACAACATTTAATACCAGAGATTCAGCTTGTGAGGTGAAGTGAGTTGAAGGTTGAGCTATTCAACTTTTCTTCTCCACTGAGGAATCAAGGCCACCCAGACAACATCACTTTATGATGTGAATACGTGCTGTGAGCAATAAAAAGGAATCCAAGGATAATATGTTTCCTTGTTCATACCACAGAGGAATTCAAAAGAAATCAAAAGAATCTCCAAACAAAATAAACATGGTATTATTAATGTAGCACTTTTCTGTGCCAAAGCTTAAAGTCAGTGACAGAAAGCAGTTTTTGAGATTTCACTACCTAAGAAAAATCAGAGTTTCTCATACCTGTAGGGGCATTGTATCAAAGATTATGGCCACCAACATGTTCCAGCTCATTTGAAGTCTGCGTTGAAGGTCTTAAAATAACGGCTTTATGATGCTGTGTTTGTACTCAAGTAGGTTTTGCAGGTCGGGGCAATGTTAGAAAATGCAGTGCAAATCTATCCCAACTTGAAAATGGAAACTGAAAACATTGCTTGCTATGTTAGTTAGTCTGTGGCTATGTGTCAGAGCATGTGTTATTATAATGTTATGATTATGTTTTTTTAAAAAAGTTTTTCATTTGCCTAGCAAAGGATATTTTATTGATAGTCAACAGTTCACTGCTTTCAGGGATCTTCCCTAAAGCCCTGGAAACCTCAGTAATGATGCCACATTTGAAAAAACCCAACCTTGATCCATCTATACTAAACCACTACAGGCCTATACCCAACCTGTCATTTGTTCTGTAAAATCCCTGAGAAAGTTGTCTACAAACAACTCAGCTAAGTTCTAGTAATAAGCAGTTATCTGGACATTTTCCAGTCTGGATTAAGGCCTCACCACATTATTGAGACTGCTCTTATAAAGGTTCTCAGTGACATTAATCTCATCATAAATACCGGTGAAGTCTCTGTTCTCTTCTTGCTGGCCCTTACTGCTGCATCTGATACAGTTGACCACAACATACTTATTGATAGACTTGAACATTTGTTTGGTCTTTTGAATGTGGTCCTGGATTGGTTTAGGTCCTCGCTTCAGGACAGAGACTATTTTGAGTCAGTTGGTGGCTACACATGAGAGCATTCCCCAGTAACGTGTGGAGTTCTGCAGGGGACAATTCTTGGACCTCTGCTGTTCAACCTTTACAAACTTCCATTAGTTGATTTTTTTAAATTCAAGCTTCTTATCATATGTATGCAGATGACTCACAAATTACCTAGTCGTGTCACCGAATTACTTTGGTTCATTAGAGTCTTCTGAACAGGGCGTTGAACAAATGAATAGCTGGATGCCCCAGAATGTTCTACAACTGAATGAGGATAAAACAGAAGTCATTGCTTTAAGGGCTAATGAGGAATTACTTAAGTCTGTGCTTGCCTTAATAGTCAGTCCTTGAACTTTAAATCTTGGTGTTATCCTGGACTGAATTTCAACAGTCACATGAAATCCATAATAAAGTCAACCTTTTACCACCTTAAATATACAGTAAAGATCAGAGACAAATGTGTACATGCATTCATCTCTTGCAGGCTGAACTACTGCGACGGACTGTTTACAGCTCTGTTTAAATAACCAATCAGACAGCTTTAGCTGATCCAGAATGCTGCTTCCAGGGCGATAACCATGACCAAAAAAGCTCAGCACATTACTCCAGTTCTCAGATCACTGCATTGGCTTCCAGTTTCTCACAGATTTAACTTTAAAATTTGCTTGCTTGTACATAAATCAATGAATGGTGCATGTCCAAAATACTTAGCAGATCTCTTGACTGACTACAATTCCTCTCAGGTTGGCTGGTTCTGGATAGCTGAATGTTCCCAGAGTCAAAACCAAACATGATGAAGCTGCTTTTAGCTTCATCCTGCCCAAATGTGGAACACATTGCCAGCTGAGTTAAGGCTGGAGACTGTGCTGTCTTCTTTTAAAACTAAGCTAAAGACCCACCTGTTTTCCATTTGTTTTAATACATTTTCTCTTAAATCAATGTATTTGTTAATTTTATTGCTTCTACTTTGTATGTCTTGCTTACTGTTTTATTGTTTTTATTCTGTGTCCTTTTGTCTGCTTGCTTCCTTTTATTGTCTTTTTCATCTGTTTTCAGTATTACTGTTTTTATCATTTGTTTTCTGTTATTGTTCGTATTTTATATGTAGAGTTAATGTTTGTCCCTGGGTGGATGTTGTTGCCCATTTAATGTAAAGCACATTGAGTTCAAATATCATAAAATATGCTATAAAAATAAAATAGTCTTGAAAAAATGTATTACCTCTAAACTCTACTACATAGTTGGAACAGTCTGGAATAAGGGCAGCAATATAATTAGCAATAAAAAACGCAAGCCAGTTAATTTGCTGCCATTGCAGTCAGTTTATAAGCCTCTAAAAATGTAAGTGCTTTGTCTTGAGAAATGTGAAATGAATATATTACATCCAAACGTGGTGGCACACCATGAATAATTGACTGAAAATAATAAATACTGCAATAAATACACAGTATAATAAAGTAATTCACAGGTGAGTCCATAAAACCAAGGAGTGATTCGGTTCATAGAGGTATACAGTAATATGTTGGATACATATTGAACACTACTTACTGCTGGCAATGTATGTTTCTGAAAATGGCGCATATATATTGACGTTTCACATGTCTTTACGTTGCAACTTTGTTTCTTTACGTTCAGTTTTTTGAATTTATGTTTTGACAATGCTGTACTTATGGTCTAATGAGGTTTAGGCACGGTCACCAGGATATAATGTTGAGCTCTAATCCCTGGATCACCATCAGTGCAAACAGCTGAGAGTAAGGAGAGGTTAAATACACACCAGCCTGACAGCAGGTGTAATTAATATTACTTTGTGTTGACATGAGGATAACGCTCTTCCTGCCCTCGAAAAGCATTGACAGTGCCAAATAGAAGACACAGACGCTTACGTAAATGAAGCACATTTTTACTCAATTAAAATGGTTTACACCTCTGTTGGGTGTAAAATCAGAAACTGTTTCTAAAGAGCTGCAAGAAACACATCATGAAGATTCAAACCCACAACATTCCTGTTGCAAAATCTAAAGAAAACTAAGATAAAATCGCCTCTGAATCCTGGGATGTCTAGAGATCCATGGTGGAGGCCTTATAACTGTCGAGAGGGAGCACTCTTGACAATTACAGCAGAGAAAAAAATAGAGGGGTGCCTAAGGAACTGTTTCCTGAGATTAACATGTTGACATGCGTCCTGTGTCGCAGACGAGGTACCTGTTTTTCAGAAAGTGCAGGACGACACTACTCCAACATACAGTATACCTGCTCAGCCACTGTAAATCTGTGTAAGAGCAGAAACTAAATGGAAACATTTATTTATGCTTTGAGACAGATTCTCTTTAATAATAAGACATATTAAAAGACATATCAACAACATAAAACCTTGAAATCCTTGACATCCACATAGACATCTGAAAAACACTGGAATTTGCAAATGAACGTGTGCACAAAGTTGAATCTACTCAGTCACAGATTCATTGTGTGACATAAATACCATCAGAATCATTTAAGGATAGGCCCACACTGTGTCATGGTGGATGTCATGATTTTAATTAGGAAATTCGTGCTCTGCATTTGGAAATGTGTGCCAGTCACCACCACAGTAACTTCAGCCAGCCCCTCATGTTGTACTCGAGATCCAGCTTTTCAATAGTTCTTGTGGCTCACCACTTCTAAATGGTGGATGATTTATCCCTTTATTTGAAAACTGTGAGAAAATGTGAGAAAGAAAGTATTTAAGTTGTGCAACATTTTAACTTTTTTATTAACTCATTTATTGGATTTGTAATACTTCTGCAATACTGATTTCGGTGTTCAAAGAGTTTTGCTTCATGTAAAAAATATGAACTTTAAACAGACTTGCTACGACCACATCGAGGTTCCTGTATTTCTTGTCTGGTAAGCAAACTATCTGCTGTTACACAAATACCTGCCTAGCTTCTGTAAATCTGTATATGAGCAGAGACTACATTTAAACATTGAATTACACACAGTTATACACAGTTGCACCATTTGTCTTGCTCCTGTTCGTGTTTATTGTCGGCGAAAGGGGCTAAGAGCATTTAGATTTATTCAACTCAATTCATGCAAAAGACACAGATATACTGGATAACCCTCAGGCCATTAGTCATTACTGTCACAGTTAATGCACCTTAAAGATTTATTGGGCCTGCAGGAATGCGCTTTGCATTGTGAATTGATACCTATTGATATTAATAATAATGATTAACCCAAATCCTAGCCTCAGTGCAACCATCGTTAAATGACTCACTGAGTCAGTAATTTCCTGGGAGAGAGCTGGAAGACCAGGAACACTCTGATGATGCCAAATTTAACAGCCGATCCATTGAATGTTGGCATTTTTGTCATACTCTCTACCATCATGACCTTTAATAGTGTTCTAGTCTCGCACAATCTTTGTACAATGCAGAGATGAAGACAAAAACAGTCTTTACGCCCTGTTTTCCGTAAACGAAATGGACTGCTTAGATTATTTAAGAGATAATGTCAGGGGTGGGGTAGAGGTGGGATAACTTGAAAGATGGTGGAAGTCCAGCTGTGCAGCAGAACAGCAGGGCAACTCCTGCAGGGTGTATTGCAGGTAGCAACAGGCCATTAAATGGAATGCAGGGGGTTTATTCAAAAGAAAGGGGTCACGGCAGGGAAGGGACTCCATGTGTGATGGGTTTGTCTCAGATCTTTTGACAACGACGACAACTGTCTGCCAAGATCTTAAAGTATTGATGTTTTAAAAGAGATGAAGAAAATGTTCTGGAGGCTTTGCGGACACAGAAGTGAAGTTTAGACACGGAGCCCATTTGCAGTACACCTCCTATTCATTGGCCTCGTAGCCAAAGGAGCACGTCAGACCTCCCTTAGTGTCAACACTAAATATTCCTAGCCACAGTAAATGGTACATATTTAATTGACTGCTTGTGTAACTTACAAAGTGTTTTACAGTTTGCCCACCACTCACACACACGCTCACACAAGTGGACAGGAGGAGTTGAGGAACCTGTAATGATAATGGACGACCTCCTGAGCCACAGACCCCCACACTGTACTGTTGTGTAGGTTGTCTGCGTAAATTATGCTTCAGCTTTCAGGCCCAGCGTCAGCTCTTCAAGGACATCCACCTTTTTTGTGCAGCTGCTCTGAATGCTTCACAATGAAAATCTCTCAACTTTACAGACAGGCGCTGGTGAAGTCACCGCCACTCGGTGAGATTGTTCACTATATTTCTGTCTCCTATGGATCACGTAATGCACCCACATCCTCCCTGCTCTGATGTCCCGGTGTCAATTCCACTGGTAAACCGCAAAGGAACAGTGTCAATCATACAGTGGCAGCTGTCAAGATATTGTTGTCATAGAGACAGGACGCACGTGCAGCTTTTTATTCCTCTCAGCACACCAACGCTTCATCTCAAGGCTCCTGAGCACACAGCCAGCACTATTTTGCATGGGAAAAAATGGATGTGGACACAGTGGACCTTAGATAGCAGAACAAATACTGTTCCATTGACCTGAGATAAGGGAACTATTCCCAATTGTCAGTCAGAATGAATGGGAAATTATTGCCATTTTCAAAATAGTTTTTGTTGGCCTATGACACACTCACTTTCTGCTGCCTCATGATAGCAATGCACCACCGATTAGCCTTACAGTTTGCATGCACAACAGAGGTTAAGTGACTGAAGCTCAAGTTTGGATGCTGAGTTTGTGGGAAAAATAACACCCATGATGTTACTTCATTTATTGATGTTTGAAGGTAGCTCAACAGTGCACGTCACTGTAACTGAATTGTATCTTTGTGGTTTTTGCTACGTGAGTCCGTGATGTCAGTACGAGTTCTTCGAGGGGTTCTTGCCAAGACGTTTTTCATTTAATCTCCTGCAGCGTAATCCTCTGAAGATTAAAGTGCTGCGATCTCTCGATGATGGATTTAGTAGCTTGGTCCCTGTGTGGGGGCGTTTGTGTGTGACACATACGCATTCACCAGCTCACTCTGACTCACCCCGTGATTCACACGAACGGCTGCCTTAAAAAAAATGTTTGTAGCCTCAGGTGGCAAAACCGAAATCAGTGAATGTGATTCCCTCGTTTTACTGCTGCTCTGTTGTGTCAGACATTTAACTCTCTAGTGTCAGAGCTGCACAGTGGCAAACAACAAGAGAACAACCGTGATCAACTGCAGCAGTGCGAAAAAAAAGGGCCAATGGGTACAATGAATTGCACGTTTTTTTCAGGGTGCTTCAACGAGGTACTGTATTTGGTTTAAAGTATGTAATCTAATGATAAACAGTGAAGAGTAAAACAGTACTCTTCTTTTAAAGTTAGGAGACGGATTTCTCTGTTTTGGGGGGCCAACTGTGGCTCAGGAGGCAGAGTGGATTGTCCAGCAATCAGAGGTTTGCTGGTTGGACACAGGGGAAAGGACGTCTCCCCTCAGCCACATGTCGAGGTATACGCGACCACGTTTCTGCTGATGAGCACGTCGGCACTCTGCATGACAGCCTCTGCCATCAGTGTATGAATGTGTGTGAATGGGTGTATGTGACAAATGCTGTAAAGCACTTCAGCGGTCAGTAGACAGTGTAAAATAGCGCTACAGGATTGCAAGTCCATTTACCGTTTTTTAGTGTATAGAAATTGTTACGACCCCAGAGGTCGTACAAATATTTCTCTTGTATTTGCTTTTATTGCCTCTGTGCTTATATTCCTCTCTCTGTTACTTGAGTGTATGTGATTGGTTGCAGGTGTGTTTGATTGTAGGTTGTCCAGGGTGCCGATTGGTTCCAGCCTCGAGGTCAGAAGTTTATAGGCCTGCTCTTCACAGTTCCTGTTGGCTCTCCTCTCTCAGCCAGACTGCCAGCATGTCTGTTTGTGTGCGAGATACGTTTTTAAATAAAACCTTTAAAAGTGCTTCGGGGGATGGGAAGAGGGGAGTCTCATTTTCATCTTGTGCCAAGATTTCCCCCAGGCTCTGGTCGTGACAAAGGAAATAAATAGCAGAATGAAAAAAAACACCTTTTATGATAAAAATGTGTTACTATCTTTTTGATGTATTGATGTGGAATTAGGTCTGTATTCTGTGTCTGTTTTCTTTAGTGTTTCTTGTTTTACTTGAGTACAACTTGTATATAAATCTGTTCTGTTTGTTTGCTCTGTTACCCTGTTCTATGTTGATTTAATGTGATATGTCATCTTGTGTTGCATTATGCTGCTTATTCGAAAACATATGAACTTACTAAACTTACTAATGAATTGAGACCATCAGAGAGAAGACTGACTGTTTCTTTTTAGTTAATTTCTAATAGCTGCCACCAGGTCAGATAAGTCATAAAAATTCAAACTATTTATGGTGGAGAGCTGAGGACGAATTGAGGAGCCTCACAGCCTGAGGGAAAAAGAGGCTCTTGAGGCTGACACGGCGCTAGAGAGTTGTCTTTCTTTGACCATTGACATATGACAGTTAATGGCCACAAATGGAAACAATACTTCATTTGCATCCTGCAAACAGCTGTGTTTAAAGAGGAGAATTATTATTTAAAAATGTGTCTTTCATTCGCTTTCAAAACAAATGCACATGCTAGCCAAACCAAGATCTTTATGACAGGAGGCATCCGTGTTCACAGGAGCCAAAGGAATCAACAAAAAAAAGGAAAGTCCTTCGTAGCAGCTTTAATAGTAAACTTTAAATGGGACACAGCTCTGTATAGAAGCACCTTCGTGTGGAATCACCATGCGTCTTGTTGGTTCGTGAAGTGCTTCAGGATTTCTCACTGCTTAATCATTAACATATCCTAAACTCACTTGTGCTACAGTTTGTCCTTAAGCAGACAAATGGTTCCACTGGAATGTTTTTGGTTGTTTTGGACCCTTATTATCTGCCTTGATATGGGTGTTCCAACTTTTTGTTTTGTGAAACCCCTTGCGAGCACTGGTCCGTCTCCTTCTTCTGTCACACACGAAAGGATGCAAAACGAGCTTCCCATGCTTACCCGAAGAGTCCGGACCTACAGCACATGTCTAAAAATAAATGTTGAAATGCGAGGAATTCGTTGAGAGGGAACATGTCAAGGAGGGCGAGTCTGTAAAAAGTGCATTTAAGCAATTGCTGCTTTTCGGCGGTGCTCTTATTCCAGCATTAATGAGTTGAACTTTGGACAATTAGCGTCACTGGTATTTCTCTAGTTTCACATTAGAAAGGAAATTAGTGGTACTGCTAGTGTAAAAGGATAGATTAATCCAACTTGTCCCAGTATTTACTCCTCACATTTCACCATCTGAACATCAACTGCCATGTCTGACATCAGAGCCTGTAGATGTGTACTCTCAGATACAGCGTGTAACAGCGTTTTCCACGTGTCAGCTCTAAGACTAATAGAACTAGTTTCTAACTAAAAGAGCATTTTATGCCTCATGTCACACTTGTCATATGTTTTTGCATTGTTTTTGTCATTCAACGCCGTAGCAGATGACCGTTGCTTGGCATCATAGTCAAGTGACCTCTTGTAGTTGAGGAAAAAGGTAACCGTTTGTTTTGAAATACGTTAACTAACTGTATATCGCACAGGTAATGTAAGTTATGTATGATACAAAGCTTGAAGTCAACAGTGGCTTTTGGTTTCACACGGGATAGAAACTGGTGTCTCCAGTCGTGTGATTGTTTGATCCATCACCTGACTTTTTTGCCACTAAGATGACACTCAAACAGCTCAATGCAGACAGTGTTTAAGCAAAAAGAGAAGACATTAAGAAGTAATTCATACAGTATTCGGTCGGATCAGACTGCACAGTGTTAAAGTGTTAACCTTGCATGCAAAATTTTTCAGAACCATGGCATCACATAGCTTCAATCATGGATTGTACTGGATATAAGAGAATGTAAACTACACAAACAAATTACAGTTATTCTTCCAACCCTAAATGGGCACTATGTAGTTTTGGAGAAGAAATTCAAACCCAGAATTTTAATTTTATATTTTAATATTATTTTTTTAATATACCATTGTTTGAAGCTCGAAAAAAGTGGCACAGTCATGAAAACAAAGAGAGTTTGTTTATGTAGTTTATTTACGCCAAAAAAGTCAGTGAAGATCTTTCTCTTCTGAATCGATGTCTCACCCAAAACTACACAATGCACCTTTAAGAGTTAGAAAACCTAGTGACCGAACTGAAAGAGAACAGCTGAGGCCATTCACTTCTGTCCTTCCCTGCTTTGCCACAGTTTGTCAGAGGTTCTAGCTTCTGTGACTGTGTTTTTGCTCCAGATTGAACATGCATGCTCGACACTGCCAGCAGCTGACCTTTAGACGGAAGAATACATTCTTGGTGGCACTGGCAATCACAACAGAAATTCCTCTGGCTGGTGCACAAAGCAAAACGTTTGTAACGAGATATATTTTTATGAGTTTAAAAAGCTCACCAAAAAGAAAATATAACTCACTCAAAGTGTTTTCCACAAAATCCGGTTTATTCGGCAGCATGTAGCTGGAAGGCATTTCGGCCGCAGTTACGTGACTCGGCACTGACCCAGTGTACAGAGACCGAATTCATGAGCTGCTCATGAATGGTAAGCTGTTCTAGCTGTGATGCAGCAGAACATCGTTTAATTTGACGCTGTCACCGGGATCCAGCCTCCACCTTCGCTGAATCCTCGATATGAGTTATGATGGAATGGATGGATGGATTTTCTGCAGTTGCTGCTTTTGATAAATCCTTCTATTGACCTTTGTTCTAATGCTCCTCAGGATCATCATGTGTTTCGTGGCCAACATTGGACGGGCATTCATCTTTCTTTATCAGAGAGCAAAAATTCCCTCCTTGCTACTCTGAGATGAATACCAGTTTTCCCAAAGCTCCCCTCTGATTGGAGAATGAGTATTTTACTGCTGTCATGGTAAGAAGCCTATACATCCCTTTTTGATTTCCATCTTCTATGTTCTCAACAGTGAGTGTAGTTGACCTCATGTCTTTTTAATCAGTGCAAAACAGCTATACTGTGAATGTGACAAGACAAAAGTTTAAAAGTAAAGCAAATAAAAAGAGCAAGTAAGAAAGCGACTGTTTTCTGTTTGAACTTTGCCAGATGTAGAGGCATTTCACCTGGAAGCGTTCTTTCCCACTCATGGCTCCTTGCTCCGAAAAAATAAAACCTTTTCAACGGCCTGCAACATGGTGGACCAAGGACACAGCGATAGTTGAGTCAACTTTGGATGCACCAGTTCTGTCCTTTCTAATCACAACTTTTCTAAATCCTTAATGAAAGGGTTTCTGTGGAAAGTATGCCATAACCAGAGTTTTTTTTTTTTTTTGCCATAGCCACAAAATCTTATGTCACTTTAACCTTGCCAATTGTACATGTATAATGTTCAGGAACAGTGGCATTGGGTATATATATATATATA
>CAEMYA010000045.1:244659-266938 GCA_903131615.1 Diplodus sargus | reverse complement strand
TATATATATATATATATATATATGGATGGATGGATTTTCTGCAGTCGCTGCTTTTGATAAATCCTTCTATTGACCTTTGTTCTAATGCTCCTCAGGATCATCATGTGCTTTGTGGCCAACATTGAACGGGCATTCATCTTTCTTTATCAGAGAGCAAAAATTCCCTCCTTGCTACTCTGAGATGAATACCAGTTTTCCCAAAGCTCCCCTCTGATTGGAGAATGAATATTTTACTGCTGTCATGGTAAGAAGCCGGTACATCCCTTTTTGATTTCCATCTTCTATGTTCAGTCAGTGTAGTTGACCTCATGTCTTTTTAATCAGTGCAAAACAACCCTACTGTGAATGTGACAAGACAAAAGTTTAAAAGTAAAGCAAATAAAAAGAGCAATTAAGGTTTCTGTTTGAAATTTGCCAGATGTAGAGGCATTTCACCTGGAAGTGTTCTTTCCCACTTATGGCTCCTCGCTCCGGAAAAATAAAACCTTTTGAACGGCCTGCAACATGGTGGACCAAGGACACAGCGATAGTTGTTGGTCTGTCCTTTCTAATCACAACTTTTCTAAATCCTTAATGAAAGGGTTTCTGTGGAAAGTATGCCATAACCAGAGTTTTGTGCCATAGCCACAATGTCTTATGTCACTTTAACCTTGCTAATTGTACGTGTATAATGTTCAGGAACAGTGGCATTGGGTGTACACACACACATATATATATATATATATATATATATATATATATATATATATATATATATATAAACATGTCACTGAACATTGCGCAGGATCTTTACAAAATCATCTAGTCTCAGTGTTCTTAAGAGGGACATCCCAAACACTGGGAAAAGTGACACTTCTAAAATATGTTTTCAAAAAAGAGAATGAACAAAGTTGTATTTTTGTTCACACAGAGGAAAAAAATCGAACCAGTGAAAAATGTTTTATTTAGATTTCTTGAAATAAGTCCAGATCAAGGCCCTTTAACTGAAATGTTACTTGTTAAATGATTGTGTCGTATATTAAGTGTAATTAGTTATTTTCACTAAAAATTAAAAACACATACTTGGTAAGATTTTAGTTTTTGTTGTGGTTAAGGTTGGGGTAGAGTTTACAGCATAAACACTGTAAGTCTCCAGGGATTGAATGCAAGTCAATGCAATGTCCTCCTCAGTGAGAAAAACCTCTTACGTCAGAATCCAAAATCTTTAGAGATTACTCCTGGTTTTTTTTTTTCCTGGCGTTGTTGTTCCATCGCAAAACAATACCACTGGGAATGCAATACCACCACAGCCGACGGAAATAAAATTAAATGTGTGGGGCAAAAGGTTACATGTTTGAATATCTTGTGCCAAAAAAAACATGTCTTTTATACAAACTTTGATGTCTGACTAATCTTATTTTGTCTGTTATGTGGACATGCTGGACGGTACCAAACCCTACAATAAAATCGGCCTCAGCCGGTGTTGCAGTCGAGAAAAAGGCCAGTGACTCAGAGTGATCACAAATTCAAAGTGCCTCGTTGATGAATTTATGAACAAAACAAGGTCCAGTGGTTGCTGAGTTGTTGAATCCGGATTTGTCATTTTTCCCAACACTGTTATCAACTTTAAGTAATTAAGCCACAAAAACTTGAATGTCCAGGCTTTTCCTTTTTAAATCAAAGATTAGATTAGATCGGCCTTTAGTGTCTCTTTTAGGATAAATTTGGGAGAAGACTCTCAGCATACTGTGTCAGCACATCAGATATTTCATAACGTTGATCATTTTTGCTCATGAGGCAATAGGAAGCGTTTCATGCCCGTCTATACCACAGAACCGATCCAACTGGGAGTCACGTCAACCTCATTTTCGTCAGCAACCTTACGTTAACGGGCAAATCTATTTAAGTGGTGTTTAGGAGAAAAACGCTACTACGCCGCCATAGATCCTAGAGGCTGGACATATTGTATATTACATTGTAGACGTTAGCATCTCCAAGTCAATCTGCCAGATGATGCTTTCCTTATCTACGGTATTCATTACACATTTTTTGTGCCGCATCTGAGAAAGAACAGGTGTCTTTCATGTCATAATACTAAAAGAAAGAGATAGCCTTTGTTTGCATTTTAGCTTTCAGTATTATCATGTTTCCCCTTTGAAATCAGTCAAAAGGGAGACTGAATAGGGAAGCGGCGCGTTATTCAAGTCTAGATAATATGGCAACACCCATCCAAGTCCTTTTGTCGGTGCATTCGCAAAATAAAGTGCCCCGCGGGAGATGTTTGGTTTGGGCAGAACTATTGCATTACTCTTAAAAGTCTGGAAATTGAACACAAATGGGCCTGAAGAAGCAGGTGTAGGAGCGCAGACACATACTCTACGTCTCTGTAGTTGCGCACACGGGGGGTAAGGACAAGAATAGAGCCAAGTACAAAGCATATTGTCCAACATTGCGGAAGCTCCCGTGTGGTTCATTCTTCAATTCCGATTAATATAACAGCTCACCAGATGGTCTGATCAAACCTACGGCAGACCTCGTGCGGGGGCGAGGCGCTGACCAATGTTCCCTTCGGAGCGGAAGCGCGGCTGCATAGAAACGGGATCCACTCCAGAAATAAAAGGCTGAAGTTAAGTGATTCATCCTCAAGTTGAGCTGAACAGGCCTGAAAGCAGCATTCAGGAGTCACACTGTGGAGGGGTGACCTTAGATCAGATGACGGGGGTGGAATCGTCGCGCACTCTCGCTCCCCACTGAGGTGACACAGAACAAGAGCTCTCAAGGCCCCCTTGTCTGACCGATTCATCCCACCCCCCTCCCCCCCCCCCCCTCCCCGCCTCCCCGCGGTCACCTCCTCCCACGGAGCTGATCCATCTCCCTCTATCACTGTCTGTTCGTCTCTACAGTATTTTGTTCAGTCTCCCACTCTCTCTGTCGAGCCATTTCATTCACTCTGGTCACATTTCGGACTCCTTTTGGGTTCCTTTTTGAATTCCATGACACGTATATGGTGCTCACACGGATTTTTAAGTCTACCATTAAAATTGATTTATTTGTAAGGGACCATGGGCTTTCCTACATGTTCAGGGCTACATGGCCCAAATGAACAGCCTGGTATCAGTGTGTTGATGTTTTTTTCATACAAGACAAGGTTCACACTACAACAGAGTTGTACAACAGAATTCAAGTTGTGGTTCGTTTATGGCACACAAGGCAACCTATTGTTTTAAGGTGTTGAGGATGAGTTCAGGAGGAGGAAAGAAGCTGCTCGGTGGTCTGGTGGTGTGACAGCGGATACCTTTTTGCCAGACAGCATCAGCTGTGAACAGACTGTAGCTGGGGTGGGTGTCGTCTCTTTGTGTCATCTGGGCTCTGTGCTGACATCTCACTTCACTGATGCTAAGTATATGGTGACCAATGATGTTCTGAGTGCTTTTAAACAACCGCTGTAGAGCCGTCCTGTCCTGGCTCTTACAAAAACCATACTGGTTTGTGATGTTTGCAACCACGATGCTTCCTGTTGGTTAGGAAGGAGGGACTTTTCTTTAACTTTTGGTTTTGATTTACCAGGGTGGTGCTGTGCTATGACCACGAGGAATCTAGACTGTTTATACAAAACTGAACACTGTCAGTCAGGTGCACCCTTCATTATGAGGATCATTATTAGCAATTGTCCTCTGGGTTAATCCAGCAGTAGCATCGGAACCAGCCCCCGTTTCCTGCTCTCAACAGCCATTATTTCCAGTAAACTCCTGTCTCAATCAGATAACAAACCTGAATTTGGGGTTGCAATGATATTTTCATGGTGAAATGACCACCTGGCAAGATATCATGAAAAACTCATCTGCAGCGCCCCCGATCAGATAGTCACCAAGTATAAACACGTGAAAACACTTTTCTTTTGGTACCTCCTTTTATGCAAATTTGCTGGAGCCACATAGTGACATAAATGCAATAGAGAAGTCAATCCCCCCTGGCACTTTTGCGAAATAATCTTAGATATTAACACTTAAGGTGTCCCTTAAAATGGAATGTTAAATACGGACAGACAGACAGACAGACAGTGTGCTATGGTATAAATATTTTCCTCAGTGTGCAATCGTGTTAGAATTTTTTTTGTTAATCTTTTTTTTCTTATTCATATTGTATATGTTATTTCTAATGCTTTTCTACTTGACTTATTTATTACAACTGTTTTGATTGATGCTCTCTAGTTTTTGCTATCCCCCTCGCTGCTGTAATATTTCAAATTTCCCCATTGTGTGATCGATGAAGGAATTATCTTATGGTGTCACAGCGCGGCTACAGTATTGAGCAGTATTCAATTTATCGTTAAAGTCAAGTAAAAATGACGGTAAGCATTGTTGTGGCTGGGGAAACAGTGCTGACTCCAAAGAGAGATACTCTCAGACAGACTTCACTTCAGCCCATGTTATTGTCAGTCATCTTTTTTCAACCACTTTCTCAGAAGTCTTTGTTGGAAAAAATATGTTGTGTCATTTCACTCCAACGCATGTAAATATTGAAAACATGTATAAACTACAGTAAATTGTGAATTGGTGGTGTGGTCGTGAAATATACTGCTGTCTGGTCCATTTATGGCAGCCATGAGATGAATTCTCAGTGAAAGCAGTTTAAAGGTTGCGTGCACGGCGGTGGTGCTGCCCTGTAGAGGAATCCAAGCTGAGGCCTAACTCATTTTCCTAATTTCACGAACGGTCCGTGCCAGGGTGGTAAATCCTGAAACTGATTAAACTTTCATCTGCGACCTGCATTTAGTCCACAGAAAACAGTCTGTGGTGGACGGGTTATCCAAGGTGCCTCGTTTACATAAACAGACATTGATGTAACATTAACCCTATATGGCCGACGGATGGCTCTTCTCCCGGCCCTTCTCTTGCTTCCTCCCTCCCTCCTCTCCTCACCTTCTATCTCTACCTGTCTCCTCCTCCTCTCCAGCTCCAGTGCTTCTGAGGGGGGCCTTCTCCATTTCCCTCCTGCCCAGAAAAATCAATATTGGGAGGCGGCCCGAAAGACCTTTCACAGGAGTATTACAGCACAGCCTGGCGCTCCGATAAGCCTCCTGTTACGTCCTCTCGGGACGGGGCTGGCCAGCCTCGCGCTCCCCACCTGGGGGGGAAGGCATTCTCCTCTGGCCGCAGGGAAGAGCGCCATAAAGGGCAAGACGTGGATCACAAGTCTATTGGTGTGGGCTATTAGTAACCTTAGAGCCCCTGACCTGTGACTAGGGTCCTGTGCTGATTCCCACACACACACTCACAGATAGAGTAGGAGGGGAATAGTACAAAAAAGACAGTTTATGACGATAAAGAGCTTTGTCGCACATTCAAGAGAGTGAATAATGCTGGGTTTTTTTTGTGTGTGTGTGTGTGTGTGTGTGTGTGTGTTGTTGTTAATATATGCGTCAACACTGGAAGCCAAGAAGCAGGGCATTCACAACCTTCATGACGCCCTGTCACTGTATTTGCCTATAGTGATTCTCTTGTTGCCGGCCCTCCCACAGACATCGGCTTGCACACAAGCACACACACACACACACACACACACACACACACACACACACACACACACACACACACACACACAGGGATGCACCCGGAAAAAATCGCACACCCACATGCCATTCTCGTGAAAATGAGTCATGAGGATGCAGATGTGAGAAAAATGTGCACAAACGGGTGTCACACATGCTGACACTTGCAGTGAGCAGGGTAAGCAAAGAGTTACAGTTATAGCACATGATGGCCTTTACTATCAACTGATCATTCCATCTGCTCTTCTCGCATTCGCCCTAAAATATCTGCTTTTCAAATTCAACACATCTCCAGCTCAAGTTGTATTACATACCGCTGTTTTCAACTAAAAATCAAGGTTTCCATTTTAGTGTCCCAGACAAATGAGTTAAGTTCCGATCAAATACTACAAACCAGTCTCCAGAATAAATGTCAGCAATGTAAGTGTCAATTTTTATATTGTTACAATGCTGCTTTCGGTCTGGTAAGGTTAAGTCACAAAAACCACTTGGCTGGGGTTAGGGTTAGGAAAAGATCACATTTGGTCCTAAAATATCTGCTTTTGTTGCCACAAACACAGCAGAAGGTTTGTAAAAAATAAAAAAAAAGCCAAAAAAAGTCAGTATAGTTCAAATGTGAACAGATCATTAAAACATTTTTTACATCCAACATTTCAATCTGGCAACTGGGCTGGACACTCACTCTGAAGGATTTGCTTTTTAAATGAAAGTATTTCATGCTTAAATTATCGTAAACAACACTGTTTTAGAATATTCATGAGGGTTTCAGTCAGTGCAATCAGTGCAGTTCCACATGTCTTAAGGACAGGAGCTATAGTATTTCCAGTGGTTTTAGTGCCGACAAAACCGGGAGTTATTAAAGATAGTTGCGGACATTTCCAGTGGTGTTTGTGGTGACCAAAGCCAGCTTTTTCTCACATGAAATTGGAGCAACTCCATCAACGAGCCTGTACTTTAAGCCAAACCATGATGTTTTTCTAACCCTAACCAAGAAACCTTAACAGAGCACAAGCACCAGATGATGACAAAAATAGAAATTTAACTCATGTAAATGCAAAGTTACAAAATAAAGAAATATCCAGTAAGTTGTCTGTGATTTCGCAGAAACATGATTGAGTTGGCGAAACATAATCCAAAAATGCAGTGAGGTGGACAGGAGAAACATGCCATTAGCATGTCATATAAAGTTGTACTATAAAGTTTATACACCTGAATTTTTGCTTGTTGATCCCATTACCAAAAGGACCATTGTAGGCTATGTGTCTGTGGCAGATAGAACAATACAAGACTACCAATACAAGTATACTGAAATATGTTCCCTGTGTACTTCCATCATTGTAGTGGCATGTCCTAGCCTGCCAGGTTCATTTGAGTGTTTGGAAAACAATATTCACGTTGGCATGAATTAAGATCACGTGGAAGATCTCTGTTTAACAAACAGGGTTGGAGCATGTTGTTTTGTGCAGTTGTGAAGTTGTGAATTTTCTAAATATAAAATCTTATTACATACAGACTCAAATTATTTTTGCCAGGGTTAGGGTTAAATCATTAAGATTTCCGTATAATAAGTGAATATAGCAGGAACACATATTTGAGCCATTGTTAGAGGGTTGTGGTGTCTCATTGAGTTTATTATCCATTGGCATGTGATGTTGGCTCTGAAGGCTTTCAAGCTGTTGCTACCATTGTACGGTTGCACGCATTGTTGTTTCTGGATTAGACCAAAAGTGAATCCTTTTTCAAAGTGACTTTACTTGAACTGCTGTTTGTCAGATAGAGCACTTTGCTCTTAATTATATTCAGAGCACTTATCTAAAGCAGAGCTGGTGGGGAAAAAGCACGACTGAAAACACATTTTTCAAAATATAAAAAAAACAACCTCCTTTTTGAACACATGTCCAAGTCGCATTCATGAGTACATAAGGGACTGATCCATCAAGTGCACTCGCACAAAGATCCATCATGCTGGGGTCCAAGTTCAGCTGGCTTACAGTCACAAAAACAAAAAAAAAAGGTCTGGTTGCTAAATGCTCGTCCTTCATCGGTTTGTGCAGCTGGGAGTCGTCTGAGGGAAAGGACAGGAAAGTGGCAGCTCCTGGCTGTGAGGTGCAACCCAGGGAGGTTATGAAAGTCGGTGTCGGGAGAGAGTCCTTAAGGTCATGTTTACCAAAGAGAACTACTTCCACAGTGGCGAGGGACTTTATGGGGTCATTTCCTGTACTAAAGTGATGCCCTCAGTCAGCAATGAGCCATGGATATGATTTGCCCTACATAATCAAACCCTGGGATCCTATCTGCTTTGCTAGCATCCTGTCAACTTTGGTAAACACATTTTTAATCAAGAGAGGGATCTAGCTGAGCCGTCTTGTTTTGTTTTCAACACTGCCTGGATTGGAGTTCTTGCTTTGACACAACTGTTGCCACGGGTACTATCTCATGACATGCTTTTTTCTTCTTTTTTTTTTTTTTTCATTCACGTGTTATCACTCAAGGCCAAAGTTCTTCAATTTTTTCAGCCACGGTTCCTCGTTCTGTTTCGTTGCAACCATGAACACTATCAGAATTTCTAATCAGCTTCCTCTTAGAGCGCTAGGGGAAAAACCTAAGGCCCGCATTCAAGAGCTTGAAGTCTTGAAGCTGCGATTTCTTCCAGGACGTAATTATTTAACTGGCAGTGAAATCCCTCATGGTCATGGGAGTGCCCTTGAACCAATCATTTGTTCTGTGTGAGTGCACAACATGATGGAGGAGACCTGCGTGACCCTGAGAAACAGCTGAGCCACATATTGTCCGTACACGTACTACTGGGTGAGGTCAGTTGACTTGATTGAGCCACATCACACACAGCACCTAAAATTATGCTTTCTTATGCCTATTCACAGTGACACAATTGCACATTCATCGTAACATGTCTGTGAACAATGGATTTTTCACAGCCTTCCTGTTGTTCCCCGATAGTGAAGATGAAATCATAACATTGGTCGGTGTGATGTATGTTCTTGGTATGCACAGAACAGTTGATAGAGAACATTTATGGAAATCCCAAACCACTGGCCAAGTATAACAAACATTTGGCAGCCTCTGTCTGAATTTTAAGCTGAAAAAAAGTGATGTCAGTGACTGGACAAAATGTGGTGAAGCCACTACGTATCAAATTTGAAATTCTGACAATGGCACCTCCAGTGGTCGTATGAAGACACTGTGGCAAAAAACATCAAATCAAAAGGCCAGACTGTCCTCATCAGAAAAACAAACCATAGGTTAACTAGTAGAGCAACTTATCACACCCATATTTATGTTTCTTGTTAAGTTGTAACGTCCAGTGGCCATAGCAATTATTAGATTAATTATTATTAGAGGAAGTCAGATGTAGTAGTATAAAGTTGTTGTTATGTTACATAACTGAAGATACATGACTAACAGTCATTTTAAGCCAATATTTTCCTAAACATAAAAAGTAGTTTTTCTAGTCTAAACCCATCCAAACTGTGAGTGTATGACGTTGGTCCAGTATGCCTGTCAGTGAACTTCAAGCGTTATGTTTTATTTTTTTGGGAACAGTTAAAAAAAAAAAAACACAGTTTGTTGTTCAAATGTGCAGCTTTAAAAAATTGTAAACTACAAAGACTCGATATGTGAGCCTTGTGGTACAACACACTTACTCAATGATCACACTTACTGATGACTCAGATACATTTCTGTCAGTCAAACTACCAAAGGACAAGTCCAGAACAGCCTGGAAATGCAGCAAAACATTTCCACAACGCTGCACTTGACTTAAGGAACACTTATGAGCATTAACATTCTTTGCAATTACCACATAGGTGGCCTGATGAAAAAGATGCACATATGTTGTTGTTTTATCAGATTCCTTTCACCAGGGTTCTCCAAATTGTTCTCCATTAAATTAGTAATTTGGCGTCAACTGTGTTTGTATAGAGCAGGTTTGGGACACTTCTGACAGGAGTCTATCTACGGGAGGTCTATCATTATATCCGTCAGCTCATTATGAGCTGTTCAGTTCTTGTTGATGTGAGCAAACTTTCACTTCAACTAAGGTAAAGCATAATTTTCTACTGTCTGTTGAAATGGTCTCCAGACCACGACAATGAAAGCAAAACTGGCTTTATGAGGTTAATTGCAGAAGGATTCAAAATGCAATCAATACTTATAAATGTACAAAACATTTTATCAAAATACAGTATAATATATCTCTATCTTCTTAAAGAAGAAGAAACATTATCCATGAAGGAATGAAACAGATTGGATGTATAAAGTAGCACGGTACTGGCACTCGAAGAGCAAAAGTCACAGCATGCCACATTCTTTTCTTGTAAGAAATACAATTTATCAAAACTAAGAAAAATCTCTGTGTTTGTGTTGAATTCTAAGAGTTGTGGAAAAGCAATAAAATACTCAAGGTTGTGTTAAGCTGTGTGATATTGGCAACATTGTGAGGTTGCCTTTGACAGGAGGCTGACTAAGGCAAGTATCTGTTATTGCTTTGTTAAACCATGGTCAAGAGGGGTCAAAAGGGACTTGCATTTCACAGTTATATGCTTCTGGGAGAGATGAAGGGTGAGAGAGATTTGATTTACCACTTTTTAAGAGAGAACATTGTTCTCTTCATTAACTTACCGACATGACTCATGACACATTGTTCTTGGCAGCTTTTTCCCAAGTTATCCTTGGAGCTCAGTGTAATTTAGTGAATGAAATGTAAAAAAGGCAGTCAAGTGGGAAAAAAGACCTTAAAAAGCATATTGCTGAGGAGCAAAAGCTTTTGTTGGACAAGCTCTAAATTCTCATTACTGGATTTTGGACAACAAACAATACAAAAGGTTGTTGAATAGTCTTAAATCTCTGGTAAGGAAGGGCTATATTTTTTCTTAAAAAAAAAAACAGGAATTATAAAATCATTTACTTGAAATATTAGTAAATGCAAACCTTTCTCCTTGGTTTAACTCGCAGATTGCCCAGGGGCAGTAACATGTCTGCAGCTAAGCTATTTCACCTATTTCAGCAAATGTTTTCAACGTGAGTGTGCCCCAAGTTTGATTCCCACTTTAAAAGAAGAGAAAGGCTTGATTAATTAAGTGCGAAAAAAAATGACAAACAAACCTATAAATAACAGTTGGATACGTGTACTTTATTCATATCTCATATATGTTTCTTTACATTTATACAAAAATACAGAATACAGTAGAGTTTTCACCCAGAATACCAACTGGGCAATAATTACATTTGCTTTTTGGCACCCAGACTTATTTCCTGCCTAGAGCCATTTGATTCACCCACTTAAGTGGGATGGATTGGATCACACGAGCCCATAAGCACTGTTCAGGATGCAGCTCTGCTTGCTCTCAGACCACACAACAACCCACATAGGAACAGTATTTAAGGGCAGTCATTCTCTCGACTAATGCATGAAATCGCTCGGTTTCTGGCCTCCATGCATCAGACATACACACTGTTTGAGGCTCTCGCAAGGACAGGAAAATGGGAGACCATGTTTTTATTTATTTATTTTTTTCACAGCTTAGACCTGTTGCAGCTCATGATATTCCTAGACTAGTTATAAAAAGCAACTTTTGACAAAGTATACCTTGTTTGTTAGTTTGTGTGTGGCTCGATTAGCCTGTGTGTATGTCAGAATACTGGGCACTGCATGTAATAGTCTTCATGTAGAGAAGCGAAAGCTAAAGAGTCACAGGTCTAAACTGACAGACAGATAGTATGCTCGAATATTTTTCAACAATGCATTTTTGAATAGAGATAATTGGTTAAAAGCTTTAAAACAGCAGTATTTTACCACACCAGTTATTAAAGATATTCCTATTCAAAGTACTGTTGCTGTGGACTATATGAACACCAATGTGGTATACCCATTCTAACACAGACTTAGCTATAAAATGCCATAGAGAATATGGCACAGGTAATATGTTGCCATTAATAGTGATAATAGTTATGAGTTTTATTCAAAAATGCATTTTTGAATATAAAAAGGTTATCTTGCAGTTGAACACAACAAACAATACTTTACCACACCAAAGAATTCCAGCCATTGATGCTGAAAGTTACTGTTGCTCTGAACTATATGAACACCAATGTGGTATACTGTTTTTTTTTTTTTTGTTTTTTTTTTTTCAAACACAGATTCAATTCCGCACAATATACTCTTGGGTCCTATAAGAAAATGTTCCCAACAAATAGTCCCAAATACACATGAAACAAGCAGAGTTACCAGTTACAAGTGTTTTCCTAAAGGTCACAAAGGCTAAAATGTAACACGTGGACAGAGGTGTCACAACCACCGCAGTTTATTGGATCAAAACTGGGCACAGGTCAAGCAGACTAAACTGGTAAAAAAAACAAAAAAAACAGAGTGATTGGGGATCATATCTGCTGGGTTATTGTGGTGAGATTATTCTAATCTGCCCTTTAATGATCTCTCCACTTCTCTACCGCAGGGAAATATAGACAGGCTTTTGACAGTTACACACGGAGTCAATCACACTAATCAAACAAGGCACAGAACCAAGAATGGACATGGTACAATGTAAGACCACAAACATGATAGAAATACTCAAACTAGATACAGAAACAGATGTTTGTGTCCTGCAATGATGCAATAGTCAGCTATTCACAGCAGGGCAGCCTGATGGGAAAGGTCACAGCCAGCGTGCCCTGTCTACACTCCTAACTCTTTGACTGATTGTCATTAATACTCTTGATAATGATTTAATACCATTCATTATTGATCTACATCACTTTGCCATTGGGCAAGGCCTTGTGGGAGTTTACCCCTACTTAGATGTTTTCAGACCCTTTTCTCCTCACGGCTCTGATAAAGATCTGTTATCACTGAGACAGGGAGCACCTCCAGCACTGAAACTTATCACATCTCAATGTGCGTAAGGGAAAGCAGGGGAGGGGCACGCTGATTTAGCATTGGAATGAGCCTGAGGGCTTCTGCTGTTGCTGTAGATAGATACAAGTGGATTGAACAACCTCGTGCCAAGTGTTTGTATTACTGACTACCAGTAAATGATCCCCTGCTCTTCGCATGGACCCTTGTATATCTGAAAGAAACTCTAAAACTCACTACGCTGTTAAAAAAAAAAAAAAAAAAAAGACTTTGAAAGTTACACCATTGTGTGACAGTTCAGTATGTGAAAGAGATGACAGTGCACTTCCTTCGACAGTGTATTATGGCGCAACTTTAAGGCAAAATCGATATTTAGGTCTGCATGGCATTCCCACGTGGCGAGCTTTGTGGATCGTGAAAACAGCTAAGGTGCGTGTCCGTACGTTTCACCACCAGTGGAATCATCCTTCAGCACTCCGTTAGCATTTGAGTCTTGATAAATGCGCTGACCAGCTTTGTCAGATTGTCTTTAATGGGTTTTATTATGCAAGCACAACACTGATACTGAACAAAGGCAAAGTCAGTGTGAACAGATTACACCATGTGAGTTAACAGTCAGGGTTATTGGGTTGGAATTGTGAGTATATTTGGTCATTCAGTGAACAGTCAAGATTTAATAGCTTAATTTAAGATTGTTATATCGTAAAGTATTTGTATATTGATTCTAATTATTTTCTGAGTTTCTTCTTTTCATACATTATATACAGCGATTTAATTGGTTTTCCTCTCAGTGAGGAATGGCCGTCCAAAATCTCTCCTGTAACAGCATTTGCGAGCATAAAGGTGAGATAAGTAAAAAATAAAGGCAGTGTTGAGCTAACATTTACTATGGGAGGCCCATCTTTGTCTTATGTGTGTGTCTGACACCTACGCTCTGAATTAACTTTAAAAAAAAAGAAAAGAAAAGAAAAGAAAAATCCTGTATCCACAGAAGTCATCCCTGATACTCGTGAGCAGAATGTCATGGCAGATCTGAATGGTCTAAATGTACGTTAGTCAAAGCAGCATATCTTGCATAACTGTGTTTTTGTTTCCTCTCCATGTAATCCATTCACACAACCTAAATCATCCGAGTCATATATACCGAAAATCATATGAGGAAATGTGATTTGTTTTACGACTGTGTTTTAAGGGTTCATGACGTGTTAGTATACAGATTGTTCTTTAAATGTGACCCATTAGTAGAGGTGCTCTTAAATGATCTCTTAAAACATTTCCAGCAGCAGCTCAGTGCCACCATCAATAAATAAATACATCACACGCCCCCCAAGTACATGCCTACACCAGACAATGTGACTACACCTTGGAACTACAATGTTTTACATTATATTCTTTGGGAAAACCCAAGACTAATAGGAAACTGTAGAGCTGTTGAGGATGTGGTTAACGTAAGGGTCACCGGAGGTAGTAATTCATGCCTCAGTTCATATAAGAGATTACCAGTGTCAGTCACTCTCTGCTTTGCTTGTTTCAAGATGAACTGGTGGGCCCAGAAACACAGGCAGACTGTAGTAATACGCTGAGTGAGAAGCAAAGATTTCCCCAAATAGTTCATATGATGCAGCAGGGACGGAGCCCGTGATGAATCCACCTCTTCATGCGCTCCTGTTCTCTGACTTAGGGGGGTAGGGGTGGAGGAGGAGGATATGGGTCGACGCTGCATCTCGCTCACACTCATTTTTTTAATAATGTTAAACATACTGCTCAAGTGGCCCACAGGGCGACCCTGCCACCGAGATCCCTCCCCTCTGTCCCGATGGCCAGTCTTACTGTGGGTGGACGATTTGTGGGAGCCAGAGAATCCAAGTGGGGGTGTGGTACGGGTGGTTTCTCTCTGCTAAAATCTCAGTCTTTTTCAAAAGCATGGGTTTAATGCAGGCTTACAAGAAAGGCAAGCTCATCCATACGGTAGCAGGCGTGGTTTGACCAGAAGAGTGACGGCTTTGTGAATCTGCCATCATGAATCTGGAGAGCAGTCAAAAATGAGCCTTTTTACCTCGGAGATCTCATTATGGAACTAAGCTTCGTGTTTGTTTTGCATCACCTTTTGACACCAACAGGAGAAAAGAGTAGAGCCCTGTGGAGAAAGTGTGGGAAGGTTGGAGAAAGTTTTAGCGCTTGGGATACCACACAGGGATTTAAACAAGATTTTATTTTGTCGCTCTAATTTAGCGCGATGTGAAAAATCTCACCAATTACGCTGAAGAACATCGAAGGGTAGAGAAGCATTACACTGTTTCAATGACGTTCAACTTGTTTCTGTAAATGGAGAGAGAGATAGAGATAGAGAAACATCAGACATTTTTTCAGCCTTCACCTCCCACAGCCGACACTGACTGATGTGCAGAAGGAAGAGGTTAAACCTCTCAGGGTCACTCGCTGTCGGAAACTAATCCCAATTCTGTGCTTAATACTTGGGAATTCCTGCAAAATGAAAGTTTAGCTCGTTAGGACGAAACGATTTATGAATTCACTTTCATCCGAGCAGGTGTTGAGAAGTGTACAGTGACAGATTCTTTCCTCCCATGTTCAGGGCCAGGTTAACCTCCTGGGAAGATACAGTGTGCTGTGGGCCTTATTTAGGGGGTATGATGTGATTTAATAGTATTCTTTCATAAAGTTTGGGGACTCACAAGAGACTTTTTTTTTTTTAGTTGGCAACCATTCAACAACGCTGATAACATCATCAGGGCTACCTTGGGACCATCTTAAATAGATTAAATAGCTTGTTAGGATCTTCTTTTTTTATTAATCTTCTGCTACTGTAGGGTTTGAAGAATGCACAAGGTTGCTAATAAATATTAAAACAAAATTTCCAATGCATATCTGTCATTCTGAAGTGCTCCTGCTTTTTTCTCCAGTTGTGGTACTTATTCTTTTCTGACTTTATTTTGGCACCTGGCCACATTTTATAGCACTTTTATCTGCAGTACTTTAAAAGGTGCCATACGTGAGAAATGGCCACCCATGACCAGAGAAACTGCACGGCCAACTGTGCTAACGAGCTAATGACAGCTACATCTTTGACATAAAGTCAAAACTAGTGTTTCATCATGTTCTGTTTAAGTTGCATCTTGAATTGTTTTTACTAAAATTCTTACATATTTCACCTTTAAGTTTTTTTGCAGCTCACTCATCCATGTACACCACTCTGTTTCTTTGATGCTCTGATCAAGTGCTAGCTTTTAACTGCGCTTAAAATGATGCATCCATATCACAAAAACATTGAGAGAAAATACTCAAAACGCGATGATAATGTTGCAAAGGTTCTCAGTCATCCAGGTCATGGTGATTCAGCGCGCCGTATCGTAGGAAAATGAAAGATTCTTGTTAAAATGCTTGTGAAAGAGAAATAGGCAGCTCACTTTTCTGATATTTCAGCATCTAGTGGAGGTGCAGTCCCTTCTGTTCCCGTGAAGAGTCCATCTTCTCCAGGATTCTGATGAAGATCCTCCTCGTTCCTCCGTGATCGGACCTGTTTTGGGGGCAGAAAACAATTTTTTCAATGCCAAAGTTCTCCCTTCCAGCTGAAATCAACACAACTCAGATCAATACAGTCTGCACAGCATATGCAAGGAGTTGAAAGGCTGTCGCCGGCTGTCATAAATTCCGTGGAACAGAGCGGTATCTCCTGACAATAAATCCGGGCCACTAACAGTCATATCTCAGCTCAGGAAGTTAAACAGCAGAGGTCCAAGGTCAGCTTACCTTCCACACGAGCAGAAATACCAGAGCTAGGAGTGGAATGAACAGTAAGGAGAGAAGGCTTCGCTCCACCACCTCAGGCAGGAAGTGCTGGTCGTGATCTGTGACAGGGAAGACAAACAAAATATTACTTTCTCCCCTTTTTAGAAACAAATCATCACTAAAGAGGCTTGAGTTTTTGTTTTATGGCTGTTACTGCTGGGCTCTGTTGAGTCCCTCCAGACATGTATTTAAGCATTTGAAAAATGATCTGCTGTGGATAATATATTTTCTCCTCCCTCACCCTAATTGCTTAAGTTTCACGTCAAAAGTTTCAGGTCTATCCCCAGTGTCCGAGCTCTTGAGGTTTCAATTTTCAACTTCAAATGAATCTCATATTGAGCCATGATTGGTGCCCAAAATGGATGTGATGTCACATAATCACGCTTCGACATACACGTCATCAAACTCATATTTAACCTGAGCACAGAAAGACTTTACCAGATGAATGAGAAAACAGCCTTATGGTGTCAAACTATAGCGTACATCAGTCTACACAGTGAAGCATTAACATCCGAGTGAAATCATAATTTTGAGTGGAGGGGGATATTAAGGTTGCATTTAATTACTATGTTCTTAAAATCAATCCATGCTGACATAGATTCATTCATAATTCCAGACAGCCACATCAGCCACTCTCCATTTTACGGTAGACAGAGCTCAGTGACATTAGCATGCCAGACAATACCATGCTTACCTTAAGTTTATTAAATTGAGCTTACAGCGTAGTGGGATTTTTTCAGTATTTTAGTTTAATCAATAAACATTCAAAATAACGCAAATTAATTTTGGCTCACTGACATGACAGGGACATCCATTCACTGAAATAGAGTAACTTTTGAAAGTCAAGTAATATCTGTAAGGGTCTTTTTTGGAGCACACATAGATAAGACATGAGATACAAGACAGGATAAAGAATTTACCCTGCAGAGTGCCGTTAATCAAGTAACAGCGGCTCCAGGGGAATGGGGGTGTTTTGCTCTAGAATGTGGCGGAATAATGTAGCTGGCAAAAGCTACCACTCTGACACACCATCTGGACTGGTTTTACAACCCAGTCACACAAGTGACACTTGTTTTCTCAGATGTACTGAGAATTGCAGACTTACGCGGTGTGCAGCCTGTTGCGCAGTCTTTGGTGCTGGAAGTGACTGTTTCTGTGAGAGCAAAACAAGAGGAAGAAGAGGCGAATCGGTGAGTTTGGGGTTACAAGAGGATACGAGCAAAAAAAAAAATGAGAGGAGGGATGAAAAAAGGGTGGAGTGTTAGTGCTGTATGGTGAAAACATTTCATTGTCAAGTGCTAAAAAGTCAACTCAACGCTGCCTTTTTTACCCCCACCCCCACGCACACACATAAAAGATCTGATCCGACCACTCTGGCAAAGAAAAGCCAAGCGCTTGGGAAGATTGGAAGATTGCTCTGTAATCAACACGTATACAGTCAGGTTTCGGCCCTTTTCTTCCTTTTCACATGCGATGCCTGGGGACATCTTCCCTCAGTCCTGTGACTCAGCCGTGTCTCAATGGGCCGTCGAAGCGCTGAGACCGTTTTGAGTTTTTATCTCGCAAAGTTCTTGTGAAGAAATAATGGTTCCTGGATTAAAAGCTTCTCGAACCGGCCACTAGAGATCTGGCCTAAATAGAGCCAGCTCACAATAGCCCAAAGAGAAGAGAGCTGGTCGGAATGTTGCTGGTTTGAATCTCTTCAGCAACTCAGAAAATGTCTGTGAGAAGTGTGACCTACATCAGCAACTGCCGCTAATTGTTTTCCCAATAAAACACTTTGAAAGCATAAAAAGTCGGTTAACCCAAATCGCAAACACACTCATTATCAGATGAGGTTTTGTGATCTGGGATTTTACGGCCACCGCAGTATGGTGCTCGTGGAGAGAAATTTAATGCATATGACTTTTGGAAAACTAAATGTGTCTTCCCAGAAACAATTTCCTGGTCCAGCTAGATAATCAACAGACATTGAGAAAACTCCTTTTGTTAAAAAATAAAATACATTTTACAATTCTCCAAACCAAATATCTTTAAATGTGTTGGCATCGTATTTGATATCAACAATTGTGCAAAACATGTCAAACCGCTCTCACATTACGTGTGTATAAGATATGAGAGTCCTGCTGGAAGTTAGCATAAAAAAGCTTATGGGATTCTTTAATTGGATTATCGCCGAAATTAAGATCTGTGGAAAACACAAGTTTATGCTACATAAACGTTTTTCTCAGCAAGATAATCACCACTAATTGTACATTTTTTTTGTGAAAATGTGATCACCAGCAGCTAAAATTCTATAGGCTTCAACTTCAAAGTGAGCAGTGCTAAGCAACTTACTACACTATGCTATACACATTTTACTATAAATTGATCAATATACAAGCTGTAATGTTAAAATCAGAAGAGTTTGTCTCCATATTCTGTGTTATTACAGTCAATGTCTCCAACAACCTTAGCCACTTGTTAGCAAACTCCTTTGCTAACAAGACGCGTAAACACTATAATTCAAATGCGAGGTATTAACTGACGTTTTTTATGTTGTCACGATGAACATCTCAAACTTGTGTTAACCACAGACCTCATTTAAGGCTTTTCACAAAGAAACAATTTACTTCGAGAAGAGGGAACTGGAGGTGCTGAACTGCAAACATGTTTGCCGGGTTTTAGTACTCTACTGGACTTGTGTGTAAGGTTTCCAAGCCAGAGACCACTGTTCAAGACATGTTTTAACATTAGGCGTGAAACCACTGGACATTTCTAGCGAGAAACCAAGGGACCACAGAGTTTATGGGTTTCTTTTCAAGCCCTGTTTGTGTTTGTGTGTGTTTTAAGCCAAAACATGATCTTTTTCTAACCCCTAACCAAGTGGATTCTGCACCTAAACCTAACTAGACCATAAGCACAGCGCTATCACGACACAAGATTCAAACTTGACCATAGCCACAAGAAACACATATCCATATCTCAACATATCCATGGTTTGCAGAAATGTACACTGCTAATATTCATTCTTTTGATTTGGCTCACTACCTGTAAGTGTTGGCATATATCTCTATGAATGAACAAGAAGTTAGAGATACAATATGTGATTTCTTTGACCTTTTGAGAGCTTGACTGTTCCACAGTAAAATGTGGAATTCTGCTGTTATTAATGTGAGGAAATATTAAGCAAATGCTCTCAGGATTATATACTGTTGGCTGCCGCCATCCCGGAATGTGTTGTTGGCTGCCATATCTTTCTCCTGACAGATTTAAGAAGCCAGCTTCAGTCCAAACCCATCTGTGCTGTGAAACTGAAACGCACTGACTCGCAGAATCTTATATCCGCACTCACTGTTAAACAGAAGTGGTGTAATTCGCTTCACTGACATCTGTACACTAACCAGTAACAGTTGTGAGGACACAGTCTTTGTGGCTGTTCCGAGCAGTGAGATTTTTGTTTACGTACACTACAACACAACTGGGCCCCATCCCGTCCAATTTGTCAACACCCTGTTGTTGTGCTCTGCCAAATAAAATATTGGCGTTAAGTTCTGACCCTTCCAAAACCACATGAAGAGACAAATCCCAACTCAGCGTGGTGCCGAAACATCAGCCCTATCCAGAGAAAGCAGTCAGATCTTGTGCCACTCATTTTATTGCAGTATCCCTTGGCTTAAAGCATAACAAACCAGATGGGACAGATGTGAGTGCCCATCATATAGTTTGCTGCAGGGACATTAATATCTGGTCAAGGCTTCAGGTCATACCATGTACATCAAAGCCGAAGTTTTTAAATGTATTTGTTTTTGTCTTTCCATCAGCTTGTCTCGGCCAATGCTGTCATCCCAGAGAAGATTGACAGAATAGGTTGTTGTGTTAAATAAAACCACCTTCTGCCCAATTTTTAGCCAAAAAAATCCCAACTGACAGGGTTTATAGTAGTGTCGTAAAACTGGATGAAAGTACTGCAACATGCCGGTAGAACATCACTGAAAACTATCTGTGTTTTTGACAAAGACCTAAAACACTAAGCATTTAAACCTCGATATATTTTCCCTTCGGAATTTTCTTAATCAAATCAATTGATCGGCTAAATGTGTCAGCACCAATGTACTGTATAAGTAAAGATGACTAGTTTTAGGAGACTTTCTCATACATTCTAAAAGTTTAAATTATGATGATCATTAAAGGTACAGTCACTGATTCTGAGGAAAGACTGCCAAACAAACTCACCCCACCGACCAGTGCTTAAAACCTGTAGTGGATGAGTATTACAGACAATACCTTTAATGTCCATCCAGACTATTTTTCTTCCTGTGTCCAGTGACAAATGAAAGGGGTGATAATGACGTTTCTTGATAACTGTGCAAGGACAATGGTAATTAATAATCACTGCTTTCATACCAAGATACACTCACCAAGACATACACAGACCTACTACAATTCAGTGATGTCACAGTACATTCAAATCCTGTTTGTCTTTGTCTCATGCCAAGTTACCAAAATATCAACCCTTTTAACAAAAACAAGAGGCAGGCCACATAATAAACGTTTACCTTTTGAATATTGTTCTGTTGTTGTTGTGTGTGGTGTGGTGGGACAGGGAGGAGGATCACAGTCATCTGAATCTTCTCTATTCTGTGCAGCTATGAGGAAGTCTTTGACGAAGTCAAAGTACCGCGCTGTCTGCCACCTCTCTTCCCTGTAGTGGCACTCAAAATCATACATGATCAGATCCTGCAAGGAAAAATACACACAGAAAAGGCATGCTTATCTTCAAGACGTTCACTTCAAGGGGTGAAGATGAAAGGATTGACTGGCATTTACGGCTGAGATCCATGCCAAGAAAACATAGAGACGTCTCTTTCGGAGTGATAAAAATGTGATATGAAATTTGTGGGTCGCTGGTCAGGCTCATTTTGAGATAACAATTTATATTTTTCTTTAAATATTTGAATAAATGCTGCAAAACATATGTTAAGGCTGTACGTGCTCCCTGTGCTGTTTGTCCCTTTTCCCCTCCTGTCCTTTCTAGGTCTACATCTTGATTGCTCAATGACATGCACCTAGCCTGGGAGAGACGTTCATTGTGATGGCCGAATAAAGAATAACAGCTATTTATTCTATCGAACAGTGATAACTGTTTTCCATCTGTTCTTCGACACAATTGGTATGTTCATGGTGCAGCAATGATGTGAACTTACCAGAGTCCCCAAGTTGAGCCGTAGTTCTTGGAGCATTTGGATGAATATGCTAATATCTTTTCTGTTGGATGAAATGTTTCCAAACTTATGTGCTAAATCTTGTAAACTCTCCTCCAAGTAGAAGACGTTTAATTTCACCCAACACATCCCACCCTGGAAGAAAAAGAGCAGAGACAGGGCATTAAATGAGCAACAGCAAGAACATTATTCAACACTGTGCAAATCAGATGTAACAAGAGAGCCTTTGAAAGAGTGCATATCCTCCAAAGTCTGATAATCCTCCCATTCAGATGTTACTGTAACAGTTAAGACTGCAAATGACACAATAGTTACACTGTACAAAAGTCAAAAAGTGGGCCAAGTTTGGCATTAAGATGGAGCTAAGGGAACGGTTACCAGGAGTGTGTGCACATAAAGTTTGTGACAGTATGTGTAATGGTAAGGAGATCCGAGCAATATTTGTAATAAAAACTTCAAGTGGGAAGTGTTAATATGCTAAATTTCACACAAATCTGGTGATTAGATTTTGACAAATGTTGGTATCATATGGCACCATATCTTACCTCTTCTTTTGGAACGTAATGTACAGGAATTCTGTAATCTTTCGGAATATTCTGTCTCTGTAATAATAAGAAAAGAAAGAAAAACAATAAATTGCAGAACAATTTGAAATCCTAAAAAGTAGCAACACAACACATAAACCTGAATTAAGAGTTAAAAAAAACTGTGAACACAGTGACGTAATCCAAATCTGCCTGTATGTTAACTGATAGCAAAGCACTTCATTCTTCCTTTCGCTGAGTCCAATGCATTCTATCTTGAAGTTGATTTTCTCTCTTTATTTATGGGATGTTTTTTTTTTTTTTTTTTTTTTTTTTTTTTTTTTTT
>CAEMYA010000045.1:204214-244616 GCA_903131615.1 Diplodus sargus | reverse complement strand
GATGTTTTTTTTTTTTTTTTTTTTTTTTACCTCTGTACATATTAGCTTTGCTACTGGTAGTCAATAAATCAATTGGTCAATCAAAAGCGGATTAATTGCAACCAATTTTGATAATTGATTATTCACTTTTACGAGCAGAAATGCCAAAACATTGCTTCTTCCGGCTTCTTAAATTTAGGAATTTCATACTTTTCCTCTTTCATTTGTTAGAGTAAATGGAGAGTGTTTGGTTTGACAAAAGCAGAAATTTAAATAATTCACTTTGATAAATGTAGGATTTTTCACAATTTTCTGATGTTTTATTGAATACATGATTAATTGATTCATCATAAAAATAATTGGCAGATAAATCCACAATGAAAATTATCATCAGCTGCAGCCAGAGTGGCAGTCATGATTAAGAACTGGTGTGGTGAAAAAGACACAACACAACCTATCACTTGTAAAATCAATCTGAGCAAGTTATAAGTGCTGTTGTATTTTATTGGATTTATGTGTATACTGTCCATGGAAGTGAATGTAATGACAGTGCCATATAAAGCAGGGACATTGTTCCATGTTGTACTTGCAACATTCTCTATTTTACATTCAACATTGAGTTGGATTTTGAATGTCTTTGAAAACAGTGTTGTCATTACCAAAATAGAGAGTCGAGAGATGTCATCTGTCACTGGGTTGACGTCAAATTTACTTGAATGTACCCCAAGAGTGATGAACAGCAGTAAATGGACACAAATCCGTATCCAAATCTGCAAAGCAAAAAGTTTTGACAATTAGGCACAACTTCCACACGAAATAAAAACAACAGGTGATGCAAGCCTTTTTTAGTGTATAGCTAACAATCAACTGATTGTAACCAGCATGGACACAAGAATGGTGTAGTCATCAGTCAGGAAATAGCAGATTTTACAGGCGACATTGCAACACACCAACAGGTTTTTAAAACAGTTTGAGTTAAAACAACCTGGAATCATCAGTGTAACCACATAAACCGACGAATGTTATGATAACAAAGCATATGGTGTATCATTGCAGGTCAGCAGTTGTGATTTACAGTGCTTTTAAAGCAATTTGGAGCTGTTGCTGGCAAAAAAAGGAAAATTATTGGCTTGTTGTTTCAGTACCCAGTAGGTGGGTGAATGATCAGTATCATGTTGGTTTTGGACAGACGCTTAGATTCAGGTCATGTTTGACCTTGATTATTCAAAGTCTTAAGTCTTTGCAAAATGGAAGCAATCAGATCATGCAATGAACAGTGTGATAGCACGAGTTACACAGCTCAAACGAAACGCAACAATTACTGATCGACTGATTACTGAAATTCTTCTGGAAGCGAGGCAGCTGAGCATGTTTGTGAACAACACTGATACCACAGGAAATTGCTTGATTCCAAATTCGAAACATTACACTCGTGTCAAGCTGCAGTCTACAAGAGGGAGTTCTGAACAGCAGTTAAGAGACAATGGGTCTTTTTGACAGCTGACATTTTGACCTGTCATCGCAGAAAAAGCAAAGTGTTACTGTGAAATTTAACAATGGCGGCATTCCATTCAAGCGTCTCACTAAGCTGTGCCAGTGCGACGATGAGCCAACAGGCACAGCACCAGGACACATAAACTGAAGCATCTAAATGGCACTCAGCCATTATTAATTTTATTTTTTGCACATGTGCTTTTCCCACTGTGACCTGCGCACATTTCGTCTGTGTAAAGGGCCTCAAACGATTGATAACGAGTGTTGACTGGACTATTGTCTGTTGATGCTTAGGTCTAATCTTTGCAGTGTAATTTACCTTTATTTGCTATAGCTAAAGTGCCACAAAAGAAAGATAGATTGGGTATACGATTACGTTAATGAATAAACATGTGAATCAGCTTCAGGCGTTCTCTCCCCTACCTAGCCCTGGCAGCACGTCACCCTGACCCTCATTCATTCTGTCTTGGATCCTGCAGCAGTCTGACATGGCTACACGATGACAGCCCAGAATCCGCAACATCACATCTATTGTGACTTTAAAGATCTTCTGTTATCCTTGGCAAAAATGTCTTACTTTCTCTCTCGTGTTATTAGTTTCTGTCTGCCTCCAGATGTGTCAAGTGTCCTTGTTTTCCCTTGAAAGGTGCTTTAAAGTTGTTTCAGGGCATCTTTCATACAGATGCCTGGAACTGACAAAGTAGTAGCTGTCATTCTGTTTTAACTGGTTTAACATGTTTCAAACTACCAGTGAGCTTTCCGCAGACACTGGCTCTCACCCAGCTTTGCCGCGAGAAAGGTAGATTTCAGATAACGTCAAAACAGTTGATTGATTTCTCTAGGAAAAAACGACTGGATGTCACAACTTCAGCTTCGATGAAAGCACTTTCGAATTAATTGAAAAAAGATGTTATCATAACCTGGATGTCAAGATCTGAGTGTGTCATGTCTGGTAATCTGATACAGTGTGGTCCTTCACCAAGTTTGTCAACAGCTTTGCCCAGTGATGGATTATGTATTGATAATGCCGATACAGATGGCTGATGGTCATTGACTACAGAGCTTTTTACAATCATTACATTGTCATCTAGCCAGCTAAGTTTGTATCAAGCTTCTGAGGCTGATCACAGCTGAGTTAGGGACACGTGATGCAGAGACGAAGACCCTTTCAAACCAGGGCGGGGATGTTCGGCGGTGTGTAAATAAGCAAATCTGGCCTCAAGGCAATTACACTTAGTAAGCATCCCCCAAAGAACAACGTCATCGTCCATCACGATGTTTCACTGTGGATGTCATCATATAACAAATCAGTGGGCATGACACCTTTTTGGCCAGAGGGGAAACGTCTTCAAGATACTGAAACAAGTCCAACTGCCTACGATACAGCACCTAGATTAACCATGACCTGGATGACTGAGAACCTTCATCAACTTTTGGTAATATTGCGACCTGGTGATCAACAAGTAAATGAGTATTGATAGAAATAGTGAGTTTAATTGGGTATAGTCATACTCACACTAACGTCTATGCAGTTACAAATAACTATCAAACTTTGAACAACACAATTTTGAACAGAACCTAGCACAGGGTAGGTGGTATCTTACAATCTATGATATTTTGGAGACTTGCTGAGAGTAAGATGGGCATTGTGCGTGATGAATGAGGCCTTGAAGGGTAATACGTGAAGCTACTGAAAACTAGCATGCACTGCTTTTACAAGCGGGTCCCTGTATTGCCCACTTTATGCCTGCGCATGAAGAAAAAAATTGCACAAACAGGCGAGCAGTGTGATCCCTGCTGTCTGTTTCACACTGTTTCGCTGATTGACAGTTGGTGACGGCAGTGAGGAAGACTGCCGGCCAGCAAACAATAACACGTTTGCAGTGCACAGATTAAACAGTGTTTCTAAAAATTGGCAAATGTTCTAGCCGCTAACCCTAGCCCTTAATGTTCACACCTAAAGGAGAGACACAATGCCTTTTATTGCTGAGTGTAAACATACTTTTTGTTTGTTTATAGGGAAAACTCCACAAGGCAAATGGGGAACTACTTGGTGCTGAAGAAAGTTCTGTTCCATGGTTGTAGGCCTGTGAACTGTCTCTCCCACTTTACTGCCTAATAGAGGTGCCCTCGTTTACCGTCCATTAACAGCTGCCGTTCATTTGGCTGACCTCCTACCTCTCCTCTGTCAGACCACATTATGCAATGGACCCACAATCCCCCTCTTAATAGAGATTAGGGCGAGCCCAACCCAAATCAACCCAGCAACCTTGAAAGTGAACCTCCTCTTTTGTGAATAAAGCTTTAGAGTGTTTCACAAATGGGACTGAGTGGAGGGGATCAAAAGATCATAGTGAGCTGAGCCATGTCTAATCTCCAGGCACCTCGACCAGTACAACAGGATTTTGCTCTTTAGTTTATTCAAGCAAGAGTTTTGTGACCCATGCTTGCTCCTTTGCAGCAACTTGTTGTTTTCTAATCCACAGTTGCACACATTCATACTTTCACCTCCTACATTTTCCCTGCCGGTTTGGCTAATCTGATCTGTCATTTTCAAAATCTTCAAGGCAGAGTCCGCCTCCCACGTTCCTCCTGTTACTATATATTTGTCAAACTGAGCCACAACAGGAAGAGACTGGAACAATGATCCATCAGCAGCAGGAAAGGCCGAAGGAAAAGCGCCATATAAAGGGCAGATGGGATGTAATTCAATTCTGCAGAGCTTCCAGAGCTCGCCAAAACTATCAGTCTATAGATGACAGAGAGGGGTGATAAGCAAGCAATGTTTTATTGTACAAATGTGTAATTTGTCAGTTATTCCTCAACCTCTGCATGTCGTGAACCACATTTGTACAAAATCTGAGATGCCCCTACAGTAAGGTCAGAGACTTTGCATGTAGTCAAGTTGAAGTACACGTTGTTCAGTGAGGCAAAACTTGAAGATTTTCCCCCTAAATCATGAAAGATTCCACTATATTCTCTCTTTTTTTTTAAGAATTAAACGAAGCGATGCACATGACGCTGATATCGAAATTAACAATGGGATCTTTGTCTTCTTCAAAACAGGAGGGCTGATTTGAGCTTAAAAAACTGTTATTATTTATTTATTTTACTTCATCATTATGAAGTAAATGTTGATGCACGATGAAATGGCGTAAAACAAAAAAAATGGCCCTGATGGTATATAGATTGGTTCCCTTTATGCCCATTAGGATACAATTTTGTCTGTCCTGGCCACAAAAACGGCTGACAGCTCACACCATTTCGTGTACCACTTGGAGATGCGAGATGGGGCATTATCAGGATGGCAAAAGACCAAAGCCACAAACAAACTTAATTCACTGACAGTTCCTGGTTGGCAACTGGTGACAGCAATTACGATTCTGAAGAAAACAAATTATGCAGTTACCTTTGTAACGGCTGCACCAACAATAACGCCGCCAAGAAAAATGATCTCAGGTGATATTCCAACTCACTGACAGTTCTTGGGTAATCATGCAACTGCTGCAACTACTGTGTTGTTGCAGCGCGGTTCTTTCAACAGGAACTGCGCTGTATAAAAATATATCCCATAGGGAAACGTGCTACAGATGAATGAAAATGAATGAATTTTGTGTCACAGTTCAGCCGGTCAAAATCCTGTTGTAGTCTGCAGAGGACGATGCAGGTTTACGTTTTTGTTAAAAAGGTCACCAGATGGGCAGCTTTTTAAATTTCCTCTCAAGCTGCATCAAAGCACCAGGGCTGACTGTTTACATTGACTATATGTCATAGTCCTACAAACACTTTCACTTCAAATAATGGGAGTTTCACTCAACACATTCACTGACACTACCCTGCTTTATCCCTGAAAAGTTTGTTTTAAGTATGAGTCAGTAGGTGGTGGCTGCTACTGCCCCTCAAACGTCAAACAAACCAGATCAGACAGCAGTTTAAATTATATCCTCTCCATACAGCCTGGAATCATATGAAAACAACATAATAAAAAAAAAAGAAAAGAAAATGACAGTTTGGTTCAGTCAGAATCCTCCTGTCATCTTGACACAAAGTCAACAGAGAAGAGCTGTCACTCAAAGATCTGCCGCACCTAAATCGACTTACAGTGTGTGCTTGCTATAACATTACACACGTTGGTCCCATGTTGTCAGACATTTGCCTTCTTTGCCGAATCGATTTCATTCTGAAGAAGAAGGCTCAACAAAGCTGCATGCAAACATTTACAGAAAATCAAGAATGGTTCTCTCTACATGTGCACTGAACGCAGGCTGTGGAGATAAGCCGTTAAAGTGGGGCAAAATGTTCTGAACTCATCTGCTCCCCTCACACATGCTAGCAGAGCTCCTAACTGAAATTCACATAATTTGCTGGCATCCCTGCGGCTTTATTGTGAGAGCGCGGCCAGGTACGTGCGACAGTAAATCCAGCAGCGTGTGATGTGTGAGTGATGACACCAAAATTAAAACATGGTCTCCTAGAAATTACATGTGTATTATTCCTAAAAAAAATGACTTGATAACATGGTGTTGACGGAGTAATCCCTGTCTGGATTAGGTTCAGAGAAAACATTTCTTTGAGTGAGTCAAACACTATGTATGGCCAGAGTGGATGCTGGGCATAAATACCAGAATCCAGGGTTTGCATCCAAACACCAGTTTGTGGTTAGGTTAAGGCAACAAAAGTAATTTGCTTATGGTCAGGGAGAGGTAAAATGTTGATAAAAAATCTTATGTTTACAGTCACTGCTGATACGTGCTGTATCAAAACAGACCTTAATTTTCCCCAAACCTTAGCACCTCAGTGTCAATGAATCACTTATTTATGTGTTCATTAGTAGCAGTTTTGTGACTTGCCAGGTAAATCAATTAACCTTAACCTTAATTAATCTTTAATGGAAAGTCTAGTCCTGTCTGCAATAAGTCTTGTCCAAAGACCATTTGTTCTTGCAAAGTGGTTGCATATAAACACAATGTCTTGGAGACAGGACTCGTTACCAGCAGCCTTTCTCTGGGTCTTTACGAGACAGATTGACCGCCCTTGAAACAAGCCAACTGAGAGCTACTAATGTTACAGGAGCTGCAAGTTCTGACAGCGAGCTGGAGGTTCAAAATCTCACTGGAGCTCTGGGTGCTGACAAGCTGTGGAGTGACGTCCCCAAACACTTGTGAACAGATTTTCATAAAATTTGGGTGGGCAGATGGGCCTTAGGGTGCAAAACTACTGATAAGATTTTGATGATTAGCCAGATCTGACATTTCTGTTTATATCTACTTCCAATCAGGACAGCAGCGCAGCAATGGTTTTGGTTTGCGCTGGGGGAACGTTTAGTTTAAATGTCTGACACAATAAGTATTAGAGACAAGGTCATGAACAGTCACTTTGGGCAATTTTATTTGTCTGCACTGTTTCATTTAACAATCAAAACATGGCAATGAATAACATTTTATCGTGTTGATTTCTTTAATCTAATCCTTTGATTTACGGCCTTGCTCCAAAGGTGGTCCGTCGTCCAATTTTTCCGGAAATCAATGAATGTGTCGGAAAGTATGATAAACGGATAAACCGTGGGCCAGTTGATTGGATTTACAATCTGCGTTCATATTTATTGTACTCTTCTAGAAACAGTCTGGCCATCTGATTGGTTTTCACTCTCTAGAGCAGTGCTTTTCAACCCTGTTCCTCAGGGAACACCGTCCTGCATGTTTTAGATGTTTCCTGCTCCAACACACCTGATTGAAATTATCGGCCAATCATCAAGCTCTGCAGAAGCCTGACAAGGAGGCTTTCATTTGAATCAGGTGTGCTGGAGCAGGAAACATCCAAAACATGCAGGGCAGTGTTCCCTGACGAACAGGGTTGAAAAACACTGCTCTAGAGGTCCACAGAAGACCTAACACCAAGTATGTCACACAAAAACTTCTGCTGTCTCAGCACCTCCTTGCAAACACTGGCTACCACTGTATGGATCTGTCTGGAGTGCTCCTTTCGGACTTTCTACTACCATGTAAAACATTAAGTTCTCATGTTCCCTGACCACTGTGATGGCCCCTGCAGCACTATTGATTTGCTCTATAAGGAAGTTTGCTCTCGTGGCAGAGTGACTGCATGCAGTTCAATGGAAAGACATGAGTGAAGTTCGCAAAGGCAAAGACATTGCTGCCCAATAAACCGTGGCCGTGTGACTTCCCTTCTTGAGCTCACAGAAAAAGGGGAGGGGATGAGAGAAGGTGGAGGGAAAATCTGACAAAAGTGGACTTGAGACACGAGACAAGATCAGGTCAGATTTCATCGGTGCACTGACTGTTTGTTACAAATAAACAGGCACTTTAACGACAGACAACTTTGTGCGAATACCAAGGGTCAAAGATGTACATAAAAATCAGTCTGACACACATGAACACTAGCTTCACTGGAAGCTTATCTGATTGCAGCCTAGGCTAATCTCAGCCATAAAAGTAAGTAACCTGTACTACCCCAGTAGTCGACTGAAAAATCAGGATAATGAAGTGATTTGATATATAATTAACTATTGCAAGGAATTAAACAATAAAGAAGTACAGAGTTGCAGATGGTGGATTATTACAGGGCAAAGTCAACCTTCATTACGGTAAGCAATACCTGTTTACACGCAGCTCCTGGTGTGTTGGAAACCCTGGGCTCTATCTTGTTGCATCAACCGAATGGAAAGTGGGTGATGGTGATACTTTATAATAAGTATAATAATAAATTGGAAGTTTAGTTAATCAGCCTTTAGTCAACAGATGTTTCACTGATAAACAATGAAATGCTTCTTTTATGTGTTAAGATTAAATAATTATAAACATCAGTTGAAACTTTATATTAAACAAATGCTAAATGTATGGTTTACATAAGAATTCTATTGTTTATTAACAGTGTTATCAACTAGAGATATACCATAAATTAATGATGGTTATCATGAGTGTTACCTAAGCTACAGTGCTCCGAGATATATGAATTAGTCTAAAATTTAGTCACCGTCTCATCTTCAAAAAGTACAGTTTCTGTGACTAATGTACTGATTTGTTTGATCTAACTTCTTGCAGTATAGGAAATTCAATATATTCAACAGGGTATCAATGTAGTTAATTTTTATGTCATCTAAAAAAAAATATTGACATAATGTTTCAACATTATCACAATAATCTGTGCTGCGGTCCACAGAGGAATATAAAACATGCTGTTATGAGACCGAGATGCACCGCTGGGCAGCAGTTCCCGTCTTATTGGAAGATGGAGATTTCAACAGGGAAGTAGATGGGAAAACAGTTTGGTCAGAGAAGACCAGTGGGAAAACAAACACATCTTGTTTCTACAAGTTTTCAAAAAATGCTCGTGGACTCATGAACACACAGCGCAGGCCAAAAACATCAACAAACAGCAAGGCTTCGGTGAGAAAAGCGAGATGACTTGAACTTCAATTGAATGTTCGCCTGACACTCTCTGGGTGACCTTGTGAGGCTGCGTCCCCCCCCGGAATGAGGGGGGGGGGGATGAAATAATTTCCCATGCTGAAAACAGTCCCAATTTACAGCGGGAACACTGGAAACACTGCTCTTAAAACAAAGAAGCCACTTCTACTCCTACACCAGCAGAATCAGCCGAAATCATACCAAAAGAGCTGAATGGTCAGGTGAAACCCTTCAAAGTAAAGCCCTCTTGTTCATCATTGTCAGGTGCATTACGGCTCTCAGAGGCCTGCTCTCCCCATCATATTGATGCTGAGGATGATTACCCCGTCTCATTTTCCACCACCACTTTGAACCCGAGGCATCATTAGCTGAACAGGCTCTCCAGACCGCCAGCCTTGTGGCCCTCTTAACCACATAATCTCATAAAAGCAGAACACAGGACCTTGCATGACATTAGTCCTCCATGGCAACATGCAGCCTGTCTTGTCCAGGAGGATGGATCTTTTATCCTAATCTTTTGTCAAGATCATTGTTTTGAAATCCGCTGTGTAAAATTAGTTCCCATGTTTCATAATAGGGATTAAAACAGGGCAGATGTGAAGGCTGTGCAAAGAAAATACCAGGCTGCTATCGTTGTCCAGATGTTATAGAGCTGATCCAGGCAAAGGTTTTTAGATCATTGTATCATTCATTTGTTTATTTTTGTCCCTTTGATGAGGTATTGTGCTGTTTTCGGCTGGATTATTCAAACATAAAGTAATCACATCAGCTCGTTACTGTGCAAAGACAAACGTTCATTGTTCAGAACTCCCACTGTGTTCCCAGAAAACAAATGTTGATTTTATCCATCCCCCCCAGTTGCTGAAATGTTAACGATATCTGTTGTTTATGACACAGTTTGTAGCAGTCAGTACTTTGTATATGGTGCCAATATTTTCTACTGCTTCTACATGCTGTTTAAATCATGTCTCTCTCCCACGACATCGACACCTCTCAAGCCACCAGCAAGGACCTTCGTCACATTCACGTGTCAATATTTGATGCCTCAGTGAATAAACGGTGCAGGAAAAAGGCCTTAATACTCAGGAAGCAAACACCAGGTTCAAAGATAAGACTCAACGGCTGCTTAGGTACTCTGATTACTCTGTGTCGAGCCTTTAATGCGTCACACATTACCACCAGCAATATTTGCAGTTATCAACAACTCTGTCACATTTTAAAATATTGCTTGTTAAATGTACGTTCAGACTGTCAAATAGTACAGCAGATACGAAAGACTTGAGGCCTGAATTGAACATGCGCTTGATTTTCAAGCGACTGCAGCTCACTTGAATGCGCGTGAATCGAACAACCATCTGAGAACATACAGTCTGCGGCTGCTGCAGCTGTCTGCTGAGGTGCACTTACAGCTCCGTTGCAAACAAAATACACTTCAAGGTAATCGAGAGGAGCCACACAATGACGCAGTTGTGCAGAAGCTTTGGAGGCTTTTCTTGGAAGTAAAGACTGTTGCACTCTTCACAATTATCCCCAGATGAAAATGGTGATTTCTGTGTATTATCAAAACATGACACGGCCTTATCTATGAAATTTCAGATTGACCAATGAAAGACTCTTTTACAGACGAAAAGCAAATAGGGATGCATTCAAAAGTCATCTTCTTCATCATCTTTTTCTTGGTCCATGGTCAACACAAACTAAAGAGATCTTCACATGTTGTTCTATGACATGGAATCCATCTGTAAATACCACACCTGTGAATTTTAAAAGGGTTTACATGTCTCTTAAAAAGGGTGGTTGCTAGCAACCCAGGTCATCAGGGACATTAAACGTCATCACGCCAAAACTAGAGACTCGCCTTCTCACCACTCCATCTTTAAAGGCAGACTTCAGTTTCAAACTATTATAACTATCAACGCCAAAACTTTTCTTTTTTTTTTGAGGGAACCAGGGCCACCTCGCCGCATGGAACTCATTAGGACAAGTTAGAACATTTTGTGCACCTGGGCCTTTTGTGGCGTTACGAGTTGAGTTGAGTGGGAAGCTGGAGACTTTACAATGACATTTCATATGGCCGAGACCCAATCCCCCCAAATACAGCATGACATCTACCTCACCGCATGGAATTAATTGAAAGACAATATGACGCATGTGGGATTGGTGATGTGCTAAAAACTGCTGGCAGCCCGCGGGGACTGATTGATGTGACTTAAAGGAGGAACAAAGATTGTGTAAAGGCATTCATAAGAAACTCTATTCAGTATGCTTCGGGCTGGTACCTGATTTGTGAATAGGGTCAGTAGCTGGCTGAACTTGGGCCAGCAGATTAGATTGGTGCCTCCCCACTTGCAAAAAAAAATGTTTGAAGGGCAGACAGGCAAAAAAGGAACAAATGTGGGAAAGATAAAACAGTGTGAGACATGAGCAAATGCATTACTGAAGGAGGATGCAAAATAAAGACCAGAAGCAAAGTGAGGAGCACGCTGGATGATTGCACGTGGCCTCCACTTGTTTGTCTGCCATCTCTGTCAAGCTAGATATTACCAACACCTGGACAGACAAGGTGCAGAGATCATGCGGGCTGGGATCGATTAAACCACTGAATGGCACCAGTGCTTGCAATTACCAGTAAGGTGTCACACACACTGTAGCTATGGCTCATGGTACATTTGAAGGTGCTCTGAGCAACAGTGAAGCGGCTCATTTCTTACAACGTGACAGCAACAGTTTGTTTTGGGTGACTAAGCGCTGTGGGGGGAAAAACAGGGAACAAGAAAACTTTTTCAGATAGTTTAATGAGCTGAGTCCTCACCATGGCTTTGGTGGAAAACTTCTCCTTGTGCTTAACAGTGGGTTTCAAAGATGAATCGTGGCCCTTTAACCAAACATTAATATGAGTGACGAATAAGGGATTGGAGGTTTAGGGTTAGCAAAGGAAATGATGTGAACTGGGAAGAGAAAACAGTCGAGAGTCGCTATTTTCGGGGACAGACACAAGACCTCCATCTCAAACTTGGAACGCATCAGTGTCCTGTTGTGCTCTCATGCGGACTTTCTACTGACATTTGTTGTTTGAGATGAAGCAGAAGCTTAATCAGATTAGACATGTCCTTAGAGCCCCGTGTGATTAAAGAATGATGGCCCCGGTTATGTCAATTTACTGAGACGGACAATCGCTCTTTCACTGCATGAAGTGCTGTCTTTCTCATGAGTGAACCCAGCCATAATTTACTAAAATAAATAGTTGCCTCTTAATGTTGACATGTTGACTTGGACTACTGACGCTTTGATTGCAATCAAGTCGTCTCCTTTGTGTCCAGCGGGAAATCTGATCTCCTTACTGAGAGCAACTTTGAACGCGGGAGGATCGAGATAAAGTGTTGTTTTTTTTATCTTGAAAAAAAAAAGGAGCTATTTTATGTTCCCCTTAAAGTCTCTTTATCTAACTTACTGAGTCAACAAATAACTGTGAGCACGGATCTGGTTAATATGCACTAACGCGGGAGGGGAATTTGGCCTGGACAACAAGGAAGAAGTTGAGTTGTGCAATCTGGGTTTTTCTTTTTTTTTTTTTTTTTATGGACGGCATCCAAATTTTTTACCTTAAGAAGTCTCACCCACAGCTCCGCTTATTCTCTACACACATCAATTGCAAAATGGTACTAAACTGTTAAAAAACCCATAATTCTGTTTCCTGATCTCACAAGATGCAAACAATGGGGCTGCTGATGGACAACATGTGCTTCTACTTTGTTTTGGTTTTGAATGCAACCGTGACATAGATGGTGATTTAGAAAAAGGGAAAGTGCCACCCACTTAACAAATAACTTATCAAGAGGAATGTATTTAGTAGAGTTCAGAGCGCCGTCAGGTGTGTCTGGAGGCATGTGGGTGAGCTGGTAGTGAAAGGAAGCTGCAAGTCTGGGGTGAATGCATTGAGATCCGTGGCATGCAAATCTGAGATGAGAACACTTCCAAAACACCAGCGATGGAAAAAGTTGCTTTCAAAGGGGAAAATATCATCCGTTGAATCCGCCAACACTAATGTGACAAGACTCCAAAATGAATGAGTTGTTGATCCCCGGGGGCCAGGATAAGAGGAGTACAACTGTGAATCACTGCAGTCACAAGTGCATCACAAGTCCGTGAGCATACAGTCATAAATGTGCACCAAAAATAATGGGCTAATGGGTCCACTGGTTCAGATTTTTGTTCCTGTTATCAACTGAAATTTTCAGTTAGAATGGTTTCTGCAAATCACGAATACGTTCAGAATTTGTATATGTTATACCAGACTGACATTCATATAATATGTGTTATATAATGTTTACATTACATGTATACAAAACTAATTCAAATTGGGTTTTTTTAAAGCTAAATCATGACAGTTTCCTAACCTTTACCGAGTAGACTTTGTGCCTAAACCTAACCAGAGCATAAGCACAGAATTGTCACAACATTAAGAAAATGTGCAGCATACAGAAATGTGAAGTTTCATTTGCAGAAACGCACGCTGCCAACATTCGTTCTTGCATTTGAGAATTTTGTCGTCCTTGAGTGTCGCTAGCTGTATATAAATCTCCCCTTCGAGTTTGGCCACAGTTGAAATATTCTTGTTGCTGCAGCAAAGTAAGCACTGGTCCTCGTCGCGCTGAAGCTGACAAAAATTGCTTTTAACAGCCCTTAAAACCCCGGGGGCAGTTTTCAGTGGACTGCACAATAGACATCTCAAGCTGAAAGCAATGTGGTTGAAACCCATGTACACTCCAATAATGTTTCTTAGAAAACAGACGTGAGTCACACAGTTTCTAACTGTATCAATTGTCCTCTGTGGCTCCTCATCCGGACTTCGGAAAAAAAAACTGACCATGTGCAAACTCTAATTTCCGTGCATGAAGATGCACTATTTATGCGGAAATGAGACAAAACCCATCTCAGTGCCCTCCAGCAGCAAATATTCAGTCAGATGTACACTGGGATGGCTCATTGCTTGAGATGACTCTGTGCTTGTAACAATATCCAGAGGCCCTGCATGCCTAAAGGACCTTGAGCTACCGTTAATTATTTGAGTTTACCCGAGATAGACCCGAGGCAATAAAAAGAGTACAGCGCGGCCACAAGACGATGAGTGTGCTAATTCAATCTGATGTTTCCTTGCAGAAATAATAGTTAATCCACACATCACTTCAATTTGCGTCTGATGTCAGCAACTTATTTTGTGTACGCAGGCCGCTGCTGCAAAGAAGGGAAGCCTCTTAGATGAGAACAACAAACAGTCATTCCCAATCCTGTTTAAGTAAGCATAATTAACCCTCTAGGGTGATTTAAATTTAGAACTGTCAGGTCTGTGCTTTTACCGTGACATTATATCCAGATGTTACAATCTACTGTAGCCTTGCACGACCAAATGACTCACATTAGGAGAGCTTATCCTCACAACCCATCAACATGTTCTGGTAACTTTAAACAGAATGGGTGTGAGGGTTACATCCACAGCTCACTGAAAATACTAGAGGCATCTGCTCTGCAGAGCTTTGAGACAATAAGATGAATGATGTATTCATCTGTTCATGAATTGTTTTACCTCATGAAGAATTAATGAATGGTTTTGTCTGAACTGTTGAAAATACAATTGTCCCAGTGCCCTCATTGGTGTTCCGATCACAGCGCCAAAACCCGAATGTGATTACCAACATAAAACAGAGGAAACAAGAAAATCTCATTTGAGAAGCTTTATTTTGGTTAATGTTCAGTGTTGGTCCAGCCTGTAAATCAGCATTGCAATCTGAAAAAAAAAAAAAAAAATGGATATAGAAATGTCTCCCTTTCAATATTAACACACATCAATCTAGACTTCTACAGCAATAAGGAATTTAAAGGGGACTCCATGGTGAGGAATTGAGATTTAAGACACTTGTGAATCATGCAAGGCCAGAGCATCGGTTGATTTTTCTGTATCTTTAAATTGTTGTATGATATATTCAGATATCATGCCACTCAAATGTAATGTCGAAAATGTATCATAGCAAGAAGGAAGTGATTTGAGACACGGCCCTGAGGGCTCAGATGAGAGAAAACGAGAGGCTGCCATGTAAAATGCTGAAAGCTTCTGGTTCACACCATCAATGTGACTGATTTCCCCTGTAATGTTTGCATGACACCCACATTCATGGCCCTTTTGTACTGAGACAAGCCCCAACTGAGGCCTAATAAATCTCTGAATCTCCGATCCAGCCGGTCACTTTCAGCCTGACAGAGTGTGTAGCGCTTAATGGTTCAGTATTAACATTGCTTCTTTCAATTCCCTGAGTTTGTTTTCTGTTGCCTGGCGGACACTACATACATTTTATAAAACTCTTTACCAACCAGCCGTGCAAAGATAAGGACCCCCATTTCCTCATATGACACATTTCAAACGCTGATCTCTCCCTGGTCTTACTCTCCAAACATCACAGAAATGTAGGATACAGGATTTTACAATCAGGCGTTTCTGCAGGTATTTCCTCCAAAATACTTTCACCCGAAGACACGCCTCGTATAATGCTGTGCTAAGATTAGGCTGGGCACCAGTTGGAGTGCAGTTGGGCCTCTTTCTGCATCAGTACCCTGAACATCTTGTTGCTGCAGAAGACGAAATAAAACATCAAATGCTCTGACAGAGGCCTGGGCTCTGTGACAACAGACAATCCTATAACTCCACTGTTTGTTTTTTATTTGTTGTATAGGTTCTTGTAAATGCACAAGGTCTCAAAAGTTAAAAAGCCACGCAAATGGGAGTGCCACTCCGCTCCTAAAGTGCCTGAAACGCCTCAAGTCCCGCCTTTAATTCCGTGACTACTTGACATCACATTGTGTCACCATGTCACCAATTTTGGCAACAGTCACGGCAACTGGAAGCTGAAAACACAACCAAGTCGACCTGAGGCACGATGAGCTGTGCTGGCTCAGGCATGGGTGAGCTAACCAATCAGAGCAGACTAGGTACTTGGGTGGTGGGGTGGGGGGGTTCCTTAAAGAGACAGGAGCTAAAGCAGAGCATTTCAGACGGAGGGGGAAATACAGTGCTGTTCTACTGGACAGTATGAGAAAACTGTTTTTTTGAGCATTAATACAAGTAATCATATTTGAGTAGTTATCCAAAATTGAATTGAGTTTGATTGACCATATTTTCTATGATTTAAAGATTTGCCTTCCTGCGACCCTGTGAATCTTTCTGACAAATGGTCTTTCTTCAGTCTTTAACTGAGCTGTGAAAAATTCATTTAAGAAACAGAACATAGTATTAAGACTTTCATAATTAGTCACTTTTCAGTTTCATAAAGCGCACTCTGTTCAGCTGTGGCTGTGGACATTTGTGGGGTCCCAAAAATGGAAAAACAAATTGGCTCAGTTTTAATGTAGATGGTGCAAATGAGGTTAGAGTCCAGCATCTTCAATCAAACATCAGCTGTATGTGCAAAAACACACAGCATCTTTTATGGATTTTCCATTTTCGTGCTGAACAGAGCAGGCTTTGTCGCCTAAAACATTACTGTGCCTGTTGATGAGGATATCTGCTGTTAGGAGAAGGATTTTAGTGTTTGGTTGAGAGCTACAATTCCTAGACCTCATCCTCAATATTCCAATACACCCCAAGTCAATTAACCATTTAATTCATACTCCATTAAGTAATCAAACTTCCCAGGGTACATGGAAACAAGTTGTACAACCAAGCCAAATGAGTTTGCTTTTGCCAATAACGTGACCCTGGAGATCAATGTGACTGAACCTCTTCAACCCGACAAAACAACCGGACATGTTAAAACCCTCCTGTAGAGAAGCATTGTTCAAACCCACAGACTTTTGACTGAAAGTCTGCATTATTTGATTGCCAGAAATGTACTTGTTGAGCTGAATTACACAGAAAAATGATATCCCAGACATCCAGCTGCCGTCTCATCTAATGCCGCCCAAAAGAAGAGAGAGAGAGAAACATCTTGTGTGGGAAGTCGAATGGTTAAGTGACACTGAAGCGTCATGATTCAAGTAGTCAAGCTGAGACACAATAATGTGGCAGTGATGGATTTAACACAAAGTGAATAACTTGATGAGAGATGCGCAGGCTGACATGGGCTGTGATTAGAACATGACTCATGGGGTCTTTTTGATATCCGTCACTGACAAACGAGCATTCATCACTGATGCGAGCTGCTGATAAATCGGTTCAAAGCAGGGGAGGGAAGATTTACTAGGCTCGGCTCTTAGCTCCAGTAAGGTGTCATAAATCACTGCTGGTGGCTGACGTTTCCATATGTGACAAGAGATTATCAACAGCACAAATGCAGAGTAGATCAAATAGAGTTTGAACGTGGCTATTAAATCAGAGGAAATCTTCATTTGATTGTACAACACCATCGTCGCTCTGCACTGGGTGAACTTACGCCAGACAGCACTGGTGCCTACCTTCAGCTGTTAATGTCTTTATTAATCTAATAAAACTAATCATTATCTGAGCCCTTGAAGTTGAATTAATCTTTGTTACATGTGCTTTTTATAACCAAATGGGCCTTAAGTGGTTCATTCAGCTGCAATTACTTACAATTCATGTAATTGTGCCACATCAACACCCTTGTCGCCACAGCGCCTACTTCTTGCATGCTTCCCTGAACATGGAACATAAATCTGCTCATGCAGAGCGGCCTCTCTTTTCTTTTCGTGCTTTGAACTCCGGTCCGCGCCTACCTGCGTCGTTAAAAAGCCGAAAAAATGAATATTTCCCGCACGATCAATCATACAAACGAGCTAGTTCACCCCAGGGGCTTCTGATGTCACATGCCGGTCCTCAGGAGGTCAGAGGCCAGAACAATAAAGCTGAAGCAAGCTGAGCATACATTATGTGAGCAGCAGGCCTGTGGTTTTACAGCATGTGTTAGAGCCCGTCTGCTCTGGCTGGAGGGTGGGTGTGTATAAATCATCCCCCGTGCTTAAATACTCCAACTGGATGGAAACATGGAACCTTGGCAAATAGTTACAAAAACAGCGAATAATAGTGAAGTGAATAAAACACGTATTTTCAGACATCTATGTGTGTGGTCATGGTGGACAGAAGGGTGCCACATACACAAGATTTCTCTCTAAACCTCCCACAACCCAAAGACCTGGGTGACTGGTCTCTTCAACACTGTGCCGGGATCAGAAGACTAGCGCTCCCTACTGGTGTCAAAAGTTCTGTGAAGGTATGAAGGTCTAGACATGCTCTCCCACGTTCTCTCAGGCACACACCTCGTATTCCGCATGGTGAACAATCACCTCCATTCAAGTGGATCCAAGCCATTTCATTCACAATTTACAACAAGAACCTTGGTTAGTGAGTATTTCTTTTTACACTTTAAAGCCCCTGTTGAAATATGCATGGAATAAATAGATCACGGCGCCAATGAGGGAAACACTTTCTTGCATTTTTACAGCAAATTCAAGACAGCTAACACAAAAACTGGGATAAATCCTCTCCATATTTTTTTTTACATGTGATTACATGACAGTGCGGACAGGGGCGCCGCCAGGGGGGAAAGGTGAGGACGATTCCAAGGGCCCGGCACTGACAGGGGGCCCTTTGAGACATGGGCAACCTATACAAGGGCCCAACTAGATTTTGTTTCATGGGGCCCAAAATCCCTGGCGGCACCCCTGAGTGCGGAGCACCGTGAGCTGGCAAGGACAGTAAATAAAAGATGAAAAAGGTGTCTGTTCATGCAGCCAGGCACACGGCGCAACTTACTGTATAACTTCATTAAAAAAGCATAAAGGGGGCTCTGCTTGGAATATGATTACCAGCGGCAGGGATGCAGAGATGCCCACCCTTCCTGCAGGAAACTTCAAAGACTTGTATTCCCAAATGCACGTGTGCGCACACACACACACACACACATATTCACACACACCCTGTCATATCAATATTAATATGTTCCATGTCCTTTTTCTTCTTCTTCTTCTTATTTTTTTTTTTTAAATAGTGATTAAAAGGAGCTTAAATTGTCAAGCAGAGTGATGTATAGATTAGTCCAAAACCTGAAATACGCTGGGTTCACAGCCTGGGGAATGAAATGCAGGTTAAACCAGCCTATTTTAAAAAAAAAAAATTTGCAGGCATTCTCATGCGCACAACTGGCGCGGAATTGTGTTACAGAAATAAATGTGAGACAATTTTAAGATTGCAAAGTTCCTCCAATGCAGACTCAGTGTCTTTCAAACCATCAAAAGGGGTTTCTGCTTTACGGTCATCACCTGCTGTCACGGACGGAGGATAAAGAGCCTTTCAGTGATAAACATGAGAGCCGGTGTCTGAATGAAAAACTGTGCGTAATTTCTTGCTTTTGATTTGTTTGAAATATTACGCGCGGTCGTAAAAGAGGCATTGAGTCCCCAATGTGTGCGGTTTTTTTTTGTTTTTTTTTTAGATCAGCCACGTCAGAGGCCACAGATTATGGTGTCAGGGCTTTCAGTCACAGAGCCTAAGATCGCCGGCCCTGCAGCGCCGGGAAGCGGCCGCTCTCACTCGAAGGTAGGCTGATGAATCACCCGAAGGGCTGGCCGAGCCGGTGGACAGACGGTTAATGAAAAGGTATGTTAATTATTTAGATGCTTCAATGTGAGTGTCAAGCCACAGGGAGCTAAACCGAGATATATTCAGAAAAGCAGTATTCCCCAGCTTGACCTCACCTCATTTTCGCCAGCTAATGATTTGTGGATAAATTACGGCGTGCACGTCAAACGACACAAAAAACAAAGCAAGTTCCAATGTTTGTAAACAGCAACATCTCTAAGAATCGGAAAATCATCAAGACTGGAGTTACATCTTCGGCTCTACACACACACACACACACACACACACACACACACATATACTATACTATACTATACTATACTATATACTACTATACTACTGTACTATATCCCCGATATATATGCATTAATTCAAGCAATAAAAGAACTACATAAGTAAGGCCGTTACGCAAGGTGCCAGACAGGCGCCGTTAATAGAAACTCATTGATCGGGGAGTCATTAGGTGCGCTAAATTAAGAAGACGTGGATGTATGAACTCGAGCCGTGCAATTTGTGGACGGGTAAAACAAGAAAAGCATGTTGGGAAACGCTGTGTTACGGAGGAGAGCAACACCTTGCCACCGTAAGAACCAAAAATGCAACCCCGCCGTGGTCAAAGGAAACGGCCACCGAGCAGCCTTGATCGTGCCCGCGCCATACAGCCGGTTACTTATTATAAACCAGTTTTGTCTCCTCATAAAACTACACTCAAAACACGATGAACATTGGTTTTAAAAGGTGAAAGGCGTGTGTAAGTTTGACTGCCCGAGAGCGGCGGCAGCAGCAGCAGCAGCAGCAGGGGGAACGTGTCCGGCTGCTCTGCGTCGCGCCGCAACGCCAAATTTCCGCAAGTCACAAGCAAACACACACAATCAAGCACTTACTTTTGACTTCTTCATATGGAACGACAGGAGTAAATCCAGTGTGTGCGAAAGCCTATTTTATTTTACTTCTACGGGGAGGAAAGGGGTTGTCATCATCCTGTGTGCACATATCCAATGCCTAAGTCAGCAGTATCCAAGCAGAGGAGAAAAAAGCCCCAAAAACAAGAAGAAGAGGAAGGAGAGCGTCAAAAAATTGTGATATCAAACTTTTAACCTTTGCAACCTGCGGGCTGACGGTGTGTGGCATCTAGCCCATCTATCTACAACACAGATCCAGACACTGAGGGCTCGCAGCGGCGGAGCGGGACAGCGCACAGAGGGAGGGAGTTAAGCCTTTATAATGATGCGTAAAGAGCAGTCAAAGAGCCGCCCTCTGACGAGCCGCCGCGGTATGAAGAGGTTCACTCCAAACCCACCGCGGCCGATATAAACAGATGGAACAAGGAAACAGGTTCAGAGCTCCGTGCTGCCGGTTGCTCAATAGTGAGTTTATCGCCCATAGGCTACCAAGCGCTCCTACAAGTCAATTAACCCGTTTGCGGCCAAAGTGAAAGTTTGAGGCGGTGGTTAACATTGTTTTATAACAACGACATAATTAGATTGGATGAAGGAAGAAAAGGGAACGCTACTTTAAAAAAAGAAAAAAAAAGTTTTATTACAGTACTATAATACACAGGCAGAGCTGATCTTTGTTTTTAACTTTTCTTTAAGTGCTCTGTCTTCAACTTTTATGCACACAGACACACACACACACACACACACACACACACACACACACACACACACACACACACACACACACTCCAGTTATTGGAGTCCAAAAACACATTAAAACATCTTTAAGACCAAAAATGTGAAACATGAGCAGAGATTGCGCATATTCTGCAAATGAGCTGGGAGGTTACAAAGCGTCAAACAAATCTGAAGCGCTGTGTTCGGGGAAGCGTAATGACAGTTACGGTATATCAATTCTCAACATGCTCACATAAAAACCTTTGAACGGGGAAACGGGGCCCTCCCCATGTGTGTGTGCCTGTGTGTGTGCCAGTGTGAGCGACGTTTAGTGAATGAGTGACTCAGTAACCGGATGAGTCAACGTGTGTGTGTCACAGCATCTATAGTATAATGGGTATTTTTCACAATAGGCCGCACAAATTCAATACGTTGTGAACAACAGGAGTGAGAAATTTAAACCTGCGATGGCTATTACGATATGAGTGCATACACTTAACTGTCTCACATGATCAAAGGGTAACCCAACCAGCAGAATACATGTTGGCCATGTACATTGGGATATGTTGCAGCTTTCGTTTTTTTTGGGTTCAGTTTTTTTTTCAGTGCAAAGGGTGAATTAAAATGTCATATATTGGCTTACATCACCTGTTTTCATTGTGACACAAACACAGCCGCTGCCGTCCCAAACACGCCATGTAGATGCATGGAGTTTGTCCCCAGCTGAACTTGAGCTGCGGTCACTCTCTTAACAGCCTTGCTGTCTGTAACTTAATCAACAAACACCCCCCGCCTCAAGATATGAAGTCCAGTCGAGTCACAAGGGCCGCCGACATGAGGGGACCACCAGGTCAGTCGACTCAGGTCTTAGGACAGGACTATCAGTGGTCAATGCAGTACGCAGTCTTTGACATGTACACTGTAAATAATTTCACTGTAAAATACTGGTGGCAGGGACGGCAGTATTTTACTGTTATTTTACAATGCTACTGTTATTTATTTTAACAGTATGTTACTGTATTTTGGATACAGTATATGACTGTAGAATAACGGTGGGTGTTGTGGTTATTTTACAGTGCATCTACCATCATTTATCTAACAGTATAATACCGTTTTTTGGATCACAGTACATGACGGAAGGATTACTGGGTTATGGTAATTTATTTAACAGTATATTAGCGTATTTTGGATTACAGTACAGTACAGTAAGAGAACTGTGGGTTATGGCAATTTTACAGTATATGCCAGTGTGTTATAAAATCTGCTATTTTTGCAATCATAAAAATCCTCACCAATCTAAAAGCAAAGTATGCAGGGCTTTGTGAAATTCCCAGCCCTAGACTATCACATTCATCCCGACAGCCAGTCAAGATCCAGAAGTCTTACAATAAACACAAAGCTTGACTTTTCTTGTATTTTATGAACGTCTTGCCTTCTAGTGCTTGGACTGGATCAGAAACACATTCAGCAACAACATGCATTCATCACTGTTCATCTGTCTGTGCTCAACTGAAGAAAAGTAGCAGGATAAGCTAGCGGAGGACACGGAGGAGGAGAGTAGCAAAGAGTGGACAGTACAATGAGCGCTCACTCTGACGCTGTTTTCAAGAACCAAGAACCAGAACTCACAGAGCAGAGCACTCTAACACCGTTTCCAGAACCGACAGTACAGAGCTGTCACTTTAAACTAACTCAACTGATAACTCATTTCACTTCATTACTTATTTAACTTAATAACTTCTACCAAACTGTCTGAGCTTTGTCTGCCTCAGTTTCTATCATCAACATAGGGCTTCTATGCATGCCGGCTCAATGAAGAGACATAATCATAACTGAATTAATTAAATTTTGTTGTTATTGCCAATCATTCCTAACCTCTGACCTTGAATAAAAATCAGATGCAGACCTTTAAGTAATAAGTTCGAGAACCCTGGTACAGAACACAAGAGAATATACATTCCATAACATTGCTGTGGTTTATAACAAAGTGCTCATTTGTACAGCAGACTTTGTAAGATTAGTAACATTGAGAACATTTGTTTTACAAAAATGACATGGTATTGCATCACAAAGTTTGGAAGACACTGTCTCCAATAAAATCATGGTATGGCATTACCATATCTGGAAGAAACTGTCTCCAATACAATAATTAGTGACAGGCTTTACCGAACTCATGAGCATAACCTCAGGCGCTGAATTAAAATACCATCAAGAACAGTGTAACAGAACAGTCTAGCTTGAAAACAAGTCTTTCTATGTGGAGAAAGAAAAGAAAGGGCCAACAGTGAGTACTTGACGGCCTGACTGGTTTCCTCAGTCACCGATGATGAGTTCCTGTAAATAGATAAATAAATAAAATTAGCAACACAACATCTCTGGTAAAATATAAAAATATGAAAGACTAATGGAGGGAGAGAAAGAAAGAAACACAAAAATGAGGGGAGAGAAATGGGCCAGAGCAATAAACTGTTCAAGGGAGAGAGAAAATGGTAAAAGACAGGACGAAAAGTGAATAGAAGAGAAAAGCAAGAAACAGAAAGGAGAGAGGGTGGTTAGTTATAGTTACCTCTGGAAAACTAGTGTGCAATGAAGTTAATCAAGTTAAATTAATAAATGATAAGATAGTGACACATGCATTTTATAATAAAGAAAAACTTTATGAAGGTCAGAAACACCTACGGCTAATTGAGCTCAAGCTAGCTTCACTTAGCCCTATTTAGCAACCTGAACTAATGAAACAGACCTGTTCATTTACATGTGAGGGATGAATATTTAACAGTATTTTACAATTCTTATAAAATACAGTAGCATACTGTTGTAAATCCACTGTAAATATACAGCAATTAGTTACAGTGTACAATTATGAACAGTGGTTTGCACCAAGGACAAACCTCTGTGATCATTTTTCGTCGTATGATGTGGTTGAAATATTCAGAAGCAAGTAAGTGGAACTTTAATCTTAGATTATATGATAACATTTTTGTTTTACAGTAAACCTGTGTGTCTGCGGGGCTCACCAATAACTTACATGTTGTTTACATTGTGTAATCGTTGTTTGATGCTGAATTTACAATGACCCACTGCAACGGTACTTAATGGCATTTCCTGTCTTGTCCACATCCGTACATCCGTAACATCATCGCTATGTGATTTATTTCTGTATGGAGGAGGCTGCCTTGCTGACAGTTCAGTTGTGCGCACATTTTCCAAAGAAACATCAGTTTGTCGTGGTTAGACGTATTTACCGGCTGCGAGAGTGACGGTTGGCGATGTTAACACCTAGTGAGTCTGCATGTTTGTGTGCGTGCTTATGTGTGTGGCCTCGTCATGGGAAAATGTTATTTGTGGAGAGATTTTATGTGGTGGGAATTAAATTGGAGGTAATTTTGAGTGCCAGGTGTTTGGATGTCTGTCTGCCTGTGGACAGATTTTGTCAACACGGTGGCACCGCAACTGTGCAAGACACAGTCATGACATCTTATTGTGGTATTGATAAAGATGAGGGCAGAGTTTGAAGACGGGTGCGGTCTGTCTCACAAGTATTGAGTATTCGTAAAGACGCAGATATGATTACAGAGAAGTCTGGTTTGGAACGAGGACATGTTGAAGACGAAGATATCAACTCTTTTTCCTGTATGTTTGGAGCCGAGTGTCTGGCACACATCAAGGTCAAAAGTCTGAAATTTCACCAGGGAAATTCTGACCTCCAACTTGCACCGGAACTTAAACATTAATCTGCAGCATTGATTTTAGTGTAGTGAAACTTGTGTGCTGGCCTTGTTTGGCATGTTTTGAAGTCAAACCACTGAGGAACTAGGAACATTTTCACATATATCCATTTGCAGTGTTACATTTTTCCTTTCAATCCCGCGGTACATTTAAAAAAAACAAAAGCAAATGTCAGTTTCATGAGACCTCAATGAATCATCTCCCTTTGACCATTTGCACAAATTAAACTGAAAAAAAAAAAAAGCTTAGTGGCTTTGGAGGAAGACATGGACGCTTGCTAAGTTCTTAAAAGCAAACAACAACTCATTGTTTCACTGTTGAGCACATGATAACACTATCAGCTCCCCATGTTTTTTAACGGGACCTAAACATGTTGACAGAGAAGAGTGCATTAAATTATCACAATCAAGGCTGATTCAGCGGAAGCATTGGCAGACTGTAAGTAAACATCGTGTGCTAATGGGCATATTCTGCACAGACTGCTTTAAAAGGTTTGGAGACATGGTCCCGCAACAATGCAGTCTGGTAAGTCTCAGTTGAAAAATGAATGTGACGGATGTCAAAAGTCCTGTGTGTACATGTTGTAAACATTTAGCCTCAGACTTCCTTTTTTTTCTCAGGATTACTCTCATTTTTTGTTACTTATCTTTACTGTCCATTTAAATGCCACTTTATACATCGCAAGGCGACAGTGTTTTTATGACCACCTCAAACATTTTAGACTTTATGGCAGCCTTTCGTTCCATTACTGAGAGTAGCTGACATTTTTACAAAGCTGTGAAACTCATTAGGAGGATGTCCTGGTGTGTTTCAGTCTGCAAATGTCTTTACCTCAGCTTTGGGTAAAAAAAATTTAATTTAAAGTTTTATTTGTTTATTGTGACAATACTCACAAGAACAGGTGGATGAAGTCTATACAATGTCTCTCCAAACCCCTCTCCAAATACCAAGTGTTATGGTTGCCTTAACACCATAAATACCTTTATCCATCCATCTGAAACTGTCTACTTGAAAAACTTGAAGGATAAGTTCAACCAAAAATGAAAACACTCACCCCCATGCTGCTTGAATGTCTTGTGAAGTTTCTTATTCCACAACATCCCTGGAGCTTTACAGCAACACAAGTGTTGAATCATTCTCTGAAACAACCTGAAGTAGATGAGGACTGACCTGATCTGCATAAGGTTGTGTAGATACTGACAGAATTTTCATTTCTGGGGTAACGTGTCCTTTAGTTATTGGTTCCTAAATTGATAAAAAAATTTAAAAAAAAGAAATCTGACAAGCAGTTTCTTTTGACTGTTGTCTTTCAAAATGAAGTGAGGGAGGTTGTTGGGTCAAAAAATTTGTAACAGCAAAAGTCCCTTTTTGTTGTATATCTTAACCACAGACAGTACATGATTTCTGCACCCAAATTCCCATCTAAAACCTTTTCTATCAGTAACAGTGCATATTGTGTTTCTATCTTAAACCCTGTTCTGTAGAAAAGAATGACTTTTTTTCTTTGTGTTTCAACTTTGCGTCTGTGTCAAATGTTTCTATTTCTCTCTTGTCACAACGCTATGCTCATGCTTTGTTAGGGAAACATCATGGTTCGACTTGAAAAATACTTGTTTTGATTGCCACGATAACGGATGGACAAGGTCTGACTTCCTGTGAAAAATAGACAGTTGTCAGTGTCCACTGGTGTGACTTGTACTGCAGTTGGCTGATTGGCAGCCTTATCGCCTGTGAGAGGGCCACCGCAATCCCCACCACAACAACACTAAGAAGTGTATAATGTAAGCTTGATATGCCACATTGGTTACAAATGTCGATCTTTGTGGTTTGGAGAAATGTAAACTGCCAACATTATATCCTGGCAGCTGAACTGTTGTTTGGGCATTAAATACAAGCCTACATTGTAATCCAAATGTAATTACCATTATCTTCCCCAGATCATACTTGTTTCTACTTTCTATATTGCCTTCAGACTCAATTAGAGTCATATACAATGTCAGTTTTGTAAATATCTAAACAGAAGTTAGAGTTGAGATAATGGGTCTTTTAATGAGTTGGATGTCTCTTTCTATCTCCCTGTCAGGGCTGTTTGGAGACAGAGTCATTTAACCGTGTCTGGGGAATAAGCCTTTGATGATAGGATTTCGAACACAAGCATTTGGCTGAGGAGCACTTGGTGCCTTTAGGGAGAAACAAACAGGTTATGCGGTTTTTGTGATTTTTCACATGACAGTGCCTCAGGTCTATGTCATGTCACCACCTGCTTGCCGGGGGCTCATCGCTGAAGAAAGAGGTGCGTGTGTGGGCTGATAGTTTACGTGCAGGGTATCCGCACATAGTTCTCGCTCGGCATTCAAACGCTTTTATGTGAAGTTGTTAAAGAATTTGCATAACCTCTTGGAGTGATTTCAGGAAAATAATAGGATTAATGATTAACAGGACGTAGCTGTTGAGTGAATGCACCCCCCAAAACACGGTCGCCTACCTCTCAAGTACAGCTGCCGGCTGAGAAGCATAATTATATAATGTGCTTATTTGGCAAATCTGTCTGCAATTCCACTCCCCCACGGATATTTATCAATGAATTTAATCCGGTCTAGCAAATTTCCTGTAATTACAATGCAAGTCCCTTGTGGAATGTCTGGAGAACTTGGCCACACATGAAAGCAGCATCAATCGATTATTTAAAAAAACTTTAAAACGCACAGTCCTGACACATCATGAGGTACTCAACCACACATCCAGCAGACACAGAACAACATTATCATGCTTTTGTGCTCCCTTGCTTGTTGCGGGGCGTGTGACATACGGTGGGTCGATCAGAGCTTTTTTGTCCTGAAAAATGCTGCTTGCCTCAGCGCAGTCACCAGTTTAGGATTTTAGCAATTAAACGTTTCTGCAAACTACAGACGAACAGAACTGACATTTGCGTCAAACGTGTTGTATCTCGTTCACGGAGTTTATGACCTGAATTTTGAATCAGAGGGTGGAGGGGATGGTGGTTGAGTCTTAGGCAACAAAGCTGAAGGCCACACTGAGTGGTAGGCACATAGAGCTGCAGCGCTGGTTGGAATTCTCTGCGGGTTTGAGCTGTTTTCCGTTGCAAGCTGTTGTCTGATTGAATAGTTTGTTTTTCAGATGACTTTTGTCATTTTCTGTTTTGTTCAAGAGAGGGAGGTGATGAGCAACAGCGGTCCCCAGTCGAGAACTCTGCAGCTATGAGGCATGCGCTGGCCACAATATCACAACAAGCATAGAAAATATTGATTTACTGATCTATAATAATACCGTTGTCAAGTTTTCGAGCGCTCCTCCACAGCTGGACACGTCTTTGCCTTTAATCAGCATTACTTCCTTCAGTCTGTCATCAACTTAGGCAATGTCACTGTCTACAGTTTACAGTTTCTAAAGAAAAAAATATTGGCCCCCAAGTGTACATTCCTTTATTTTAAATGCTTGGGAACCCAACACTTATAATGTCATGTTCAATAGCAGGGTTCAGTGCAGAGAGGCAAAAATGCTGAGTACACCAGTGCTACAGTTAATATTTCTCAAGTTGGTGAAAGTCAGGTGAGGTTCAGTGTTTTTCCATGACTACATTGCAGCTCTATGCCTTAAGATTCTTCAGGCAAGTTGATTTGTATTTAAAGAAGTTGACACTGTACTAAAAGTGACATCATGTTTGGTATTGAGCCCTAGGTCACAGCTGTTCAGCAGAAATCCTGATGTTTTTGAATTTAAACTCTTTACACCAAGTTGTGGGTTTCTACATACAGATCTTTATTTAATCTTTTATAGGTCATTATTCCCTGCATTCTGCACCTCTCCCATTTCATTGTCCCTGGCATTAAGAGCACCCGGAATAAATGTGCACGAGCCGATCCCCAATAAAACACATCTGCAGGATTAAGCAAGATTGATTGAATGCTATGTTAGCATCCCCATTTATCAGAGGGGGTCCCCAGCCTACCAGCTTGTAAAGTGTAAATGCTCAGCACATTCATCACCAGAGTCTCCTGACAGTCAGTTATCCATCCGTTAACTACAACAGGCTTATCCCTCGCACGATCATGGGGGGCCGGAGCCAATCCCAACTCACACTGGGTGAGAGGCAGGACACAACATAGGCAGGTCACCAGTTCATCATAGGGCCGACACATGAGACAAACTAACCCTCAGACTGAGGGAGAAAGCCAGAGCACCTGGAGAGAACCAAGCGGGACGCTGCAAGGACATGCAACACCATGAATGCCCTTGAAGTAAGAATGTCCTCCTCATTGCCAATATTAATTCCACAAAGACAACAGAGACCTGCAAAATACAGAGCTCTTGGAAAGAAAATGGTTGAGGAACTGTGATGCAGCCAGGAGGAGACTATGACAGCAAGCTTTTAGTTCCACCTTCAAGTGTGGCCATTCGGTGCACGTATATACACTTCTGACCTGGTCGGACAACTGGTTGTGCAAGCTGGTTAATTTGAGAGAAGGGGAGGGACTGCCCTCTCATTCAGGAAACAATGAATGTTTGTATCCTGGCTTATGTAACTGCACATTGATATTATCCCAGCAGTAATGAAGGGGGATGCAAGAACAGTGAAGGAGGCAAATGACAGTGTTGCGACCAGGGAATAGGGAAAACCCTGGTGCAACATGAAAGTGAGACCCCCCCCACCCCCCCACTTCCCATCCTCCAAGCACCACCAGCAGCGAAGCATTTTTAAATAGTTTTATTCAAAATGTAGCGCATACACAATCGCACAATGCTGGTAGAGCCCCCAGCAACTGGAGAGGAGCCTGTTGGCTTGGCTTCACACCTGCAACCAATCACACAGCCATACTCTCTCTCGCTCAGGTAAAAGAGGGTAATTGAAACAGACAAAAGAAACATTTAGGACCTTCAGGGTCGTTACAGACAGTTAAGTGACTGGAGAAGCCATCTGCTTTTTCCTGTCCTACCTGCTCTCCTACCACACAAGTAACTTTTGTTAAGCAAAACCTGGTCTGACTTCACCTTAAGCCTTGGATGGCTTAACCGTTCATCTGGCAGAGGACGAAAAAGGTAGAGCTGATGATGGAATTCAGGACAGGTGTGCATGTGGTTGAGGAGATCAGGCATAAGTGAAGACTACTGTTTTAGCACCCGAGATCCGATTCTACCACCTTTACAACCAGTCTTGTCGAGGGTCTAAGACACCATCTTTCTATCACCATCTAAAATGGGCTAGCTCAATGTATATTATTTTTTTTATGTAACAACAGGCTGCCAGCCAATCACACTATTGTTGTAGTGAATCAAAGTCTTACCAAAGCAAGACGGGAGAATAACATCTCTACCATCAAGTAAAGACTTCAGAGCCAATTCTTTGCTCCTCCATTAATTAAATATACTCTCCAGTTGTGATACGGTTAATGCCAGGCTAGATATATATGTAAGATTGGCAGAGAAAAAGGCCACAAAAGGTGCAAGAGTTGCAGTGACAGCTGTATGTGCAAAAAGTGACATTAAAGCAATACAATGTATCACTGTATGTTGACACAGTAACAGCAGTGAAATTATAACTGATCATTATTTCCGCTTGTTACATTGAGAACAATTATTTTGGAACATAATGGTGCTCGAGTGCCTTTAGTTTTGAAATTGCCACACCACTACTTAGTGAAGTCAAAATAAAACTGACGACTGCAACTACAGAACAGCAACCCTTGAGCCATGCAGCCAGTCGGACTGCAGTGATTTTTTTCAGGGTCGGTTTGGCAGGATGGTGTCTGTGAACAACTTCTGTCCGATGGAACAGATGGTCCATCATGCTTTTGAGTTTTATACCCGGTTTCAGAGCCAAATTGAATTCCACAGAGGGGGTTGATTTCTGACTTCAGGAGTTCTATATGCCTTTCATATAATCTGTCATTAACAAAACTTGTTACATGTTGTAATTCCCGGGTAAAAACTCACCTTATGAAATGAAATGAGGCCCTCGAGGTGTATCTCAGGAAGAGTTTGACAAGCGGATACAGGAGCTGCAGGCTTCTGTCAAAAATAATCTGGTCAATTAGAATCTAGATAATTCTTACCAGCAGCTGGGAACATGATACACACATGCACAGAGCTACAGTATGTGCTGCTTCAGGCAATCTCAATTGCTCCGACACTAAAGATCAATTCTTAAATTCAAGGCAGATCTGAAAAAATGCCGAACATCAAGACAGTAATGAAACAGAGCATGATTACACCTCATTTACTGAACCACCACCACTTGCTGCTTCCTCGGAGGTTCCTGTTCTGGTTCACCCAAAGCCCAAGTGTTTTATTCTAGGACTGGGTGCCAAGAAAAGATACAAAGGCCAGACAAGACTAAAACGTAAGAAGCCACAGGCTGGGGTAGAAGGGATAGCCAAGTAGGAATTAGACTGTGTGATTTTGTCTTCTAGGGAGCTATCACCCTACCATTTATTCATATACCTTTCTTTAAGTAACATTTTGTGTATTACTCACAATGTAGCATAGTGCATGTAAAAATAGAATGTAAAAGAGGAAAGATGGACTGGTGCCCTACAATTAAATGTCTATAATTATGCCAGATTATGACCCACTTTCTCTTGTCAACAGGAACTGGAACTGCCAGTGAGGCCAATACCAGACAAGCAGGAGGATTAACAGCCCAAAAATAAACTACACCGCCTTGAGGGCAGAGGTAGAATCTGAAATCCCAACTCAGCATTAGTGTGAAAACCTATAACAGCCCCCAGAGGGATAGGTGGAGCATTGGAGAATTATGTTCAACTCCTCCAAACTAAAAAAGGATTCCGAGCATTATTGGCAAAATAAAGTTTGGGGCTAATTTGCGTGAATCAATAAACTGCTGTGATTGTATTACAATGGTAAAACAGTTCTTGCTCAGGGCTGCAATCAACTTGACTTCCCTAACTCGAGGGAGGTTAGGCACTTAACTGAAAGGATGGTATTTTAAAGACTTGGAATGCTTTTGGAAAAGCTGGCTTGGACAAGTGAATGACTAACACCATCTATTGTCTGCAAGACCAACTGGATTACAGGGGGAGTATATGATTTATGTGACATCTGCTCAGTAATTACACATAATTATAACAATGAGACCCTTGTAGCGAATATTAACAGTGTCACAGTGAAGGTTCTCACTCTGTGTCAGGGAGGTATTGGTTATTGTTGATTCCAATGATCAGATTAATTCTCCTCCCGTCCACTATCTGCATGTCACTAGTTTGAAAATCCCTATAGTTTCAGGAAAAAAAACCAACTACAACCTCCATGCTAGCAAGCCAGACATTCAAAATTGCAAGTTACCCTAGTACTACCGTAGTCGCCAACGGGATGGACATAAACAAGCTAGCAGTTACCTTGTCTTGTTTGGCTGTGATTTAGTCATTTTAATGCCAGGGCTCACTTCCCCACATGCAAAACAAGTTCCCCCTGACACTACTTTGCAGGTGCACCAGTGCTGCATCCTGCGTTAAACTCCATCGCAACCTATCGTGCATACTTGCCAACATTAGGCTGTGACAAAGGGAGATTCCGATCCACCCCCAATGCTGAGTTGGGTTGCCAGGACCAAGACACACATCCCACAAGAGACTTGATTTTGGCAGGTGTGATTGTGATTGATTTAAGGCATGAAAACAAGCCGGGACGGTTTTCCCCCTTACCAGAATGATATTTACTGCTGCTAGTCCTTCTGGTTCCACGCTTTGTTGTTCTTCAGATTCACTGTTTAATTGTCGTTCAGATTCTGTTTGTACTGTGTGAGTAGCAGTCAAAATATTTTCTGCAGGTTTAGACTTTAGAGGTTAGCTAAAGAGTTATTTGTCATGAAATCAAATGGTATTTCCTGATTATTAACTAGATTGAAATGCACTTTTTGAAAGTCCATGGGCTTACTTAGTGCTGCTGGTGACGAGCTTTCGGCTTGGTTTCTGTTAACTGGCAAAAAACATGAAGTGCTGCAGATGCCCCACTTTTAACATAATCTACTTTTTTATTGTTTATCAAAGCCTTGAGACTTGTTTGATGGTTTGTACTTTGGAAAATTGTTATTTGTGCTTTGTTGGCATCAAATTAGCGCAAGGAGCACAGACAAAACAGAAAAACTTAAATCTCTGATGATAATTTGTTATTTCCTCATGAGCTCTTTGTGACACCAAATAAAACTCATTAGAAGCTGCATAAACTGCTCTTCCCCCCCCCGTCTCGTTAACACTCCGCTGTGTCTGCAGACAGAGAAAGTCTAGCGGCTGCTTCTCCCGAGTTTTCCTCTGGCAGGAACGGCGGCATCCGTGATTCATTTGGAGTGTGTGTCTTCTCTCTGCTCTGACTGCAGGTTGGGACTGCTGCGCGAGGCTACTGAGAGACTGACCGCCTGTGAGTGCTTTTGGACGGGGGAGGGACTCACGGCAGCACCCGCTGCTTGTTGAGCACAGTAACTGCAGAGTGATACGTGCTTTCAAGTCAGAGTCTCCAAACACCACAAAAGTCTCCAAGAACACCAGTAAAAGTCGCTAGATTTGTCGCTAGTCGCTTTTGACAAAAAAGTCACCAGAAGGATGATTTGTTTGTGTGTTATAATAGTCCAACCACTTGCATTTCTACGGGGAATATTCGTGATTTTATTGATTTTTTTCCCCAGATTTTTTTTCCCTCCCATCCTGTGGCCTACTCGTGCCCCCCGGGAGAGTGTCCACGCCCCCCCAGGGGGGCGGGCCCCACCGGTTGAGAACCACTGCCCCAGAGCATGTTGACATTCTGATCCCTGAGTAATTACATTCATACTCAGTAGTTGGGTTGGACACATGCCCATTTCTAAACCGGCCTTCTCTTAGATCTCTCCTACATACACACCTTTTGTGACTGCATCTTGCACTGTTGTGCTGCAATTGTGCTAACAAAATATGTCCAAAGACAGACAGACCAACAGCACAAACACCTGGCAAAGTACATAAAACCACACCTGTGGTACTTCCTGCTACACAAATATGTCTCCAGGACCACGTTTTGCCTTTATGACACACTCATGCAGTTCTGGCACTACAGCACCTTGTAAGATAACAAAACTTTTTTTAATTTGTCCTACATTCTTTACTAGGCCATCCTCCTTTAAAACTGGCTGATCTTGCTGCTTTACCTGTGTTTTTATTTCCTTGTAAACCAGTAGATGAGGGTCATTCAAGTCAAGGTATTGTAAAATAAATAAAATTGCTGCATGTAGCAGACAGCAAACTCCCCAGTTCATCATCAGTACTCAACAGAGGTAGAAGACACATACACCTTTATAAATTGGAAAGGTAATAATTGTCAAGTAACAGATGCTGGTAAGGGAAGTACAATAAATCCAGAAATGGTTCTTTAAGAAACATGATACCTATTGGGAGTGGGAAAAAAAATGGAACCTGAAGACAAGTTTTACCTTCAGACTCAGGAGAGCACTGAGGGTTTTATGTTCCCATGTCTTATCCAGACTTTTTTCCAGGCTTTCTGGAGGAGAAATATGCAGTTTCATGACCCCCACATCGAGATTTGTGCTTTCTACAAACATGATTTCAATTTTATTTTGTAATCTGGACAAACATATAAGATGAACTCAACTTTTGGTTTCAATATATCAATGATAAGCCATATCAAATTGCGTGTCTGCAATGTACTGCCTCATTCTGCCTTTGTATTTCGCGTCTCTAGTATAAGTGGGGACCTCTAATGATTTGTAATAATTACAAAGTTTGTCTGTGATCTAAGAAAATTCCAAACATTAATTGTTAATGTTAATTCTACTGCAAATTATCTGCAGTATGAAGTCAATTGACAATATTAGTTCTGCGTGAATCAGCATTCTGCTTCTGGAATGTTGATGTTATAGAGTCTTGACATAATGAAATGGAGTCACTTCATTCAAAAGACTTATTGCACTTAATATTTTTGTTTTTCATTCACCTAATATTGTCATATTTGCATTTTGAAACTGCTACTTCTGTCTTTTATGTATGACACTCATTGCACGTGTTGATTCCAGAAAGAGTTCACTGAGTTTATTGAAATATTGCCTGTTTTATTTTATTTTTAAAGCTGCTGTAAGTGATATATTTTCTAAATTAAAAAAAAATGAAATAGTATGAAATAGCTCTATATTACTGCTGTAAAGGGCTTTGTCAGTAAGCCATGTCTCTCCTCCCCCTGAATTCTTTGCTTGAAGCATGCTGATGCCTCAAAGCCATTTAACACGTAGGATTTTGATTAAATCAGAAGGACTGTGGGGGTGTGTTTTGATCCGATTTGAATGACAAGAAAACATAAGCAAACCACATGCAACTGTCATCACATTCTGATTAGAATATTGCCACTGTCTCAGGCAGATGTATAAGACATCATTTGTTTTGTAACTCAACAGCTGTCAAATCAAACCAGCGAGGAAATAAAATGCAAAGACTCAAATCTCTCATGTGATTTAAACAAACCTGTTTTGAGCTGGCAAAAGTGCGTTCAAGTTTCCCATTAGACATGTCATGAATCTGATTAGACATGAGGAGAGTCATTGTTCTATAGACATTACATTTTGCATTCAACATTTACTTCATAATGATACATTAAAGACAGCAAAAACACTTGGAAACTTGGGTCTAATGGACACATCACCTTTAAAATGAAAACACTTCAACATCATTCCAACAAAGAGCTCATAAACCCGTACAACTGTATGCGGAACTACCAGACCTGATTACTTGTGTCTGCTTCTACTTCTGTAATCTGATGTTCACAGCAGTTTAGGATTCCAATTCAACTGAATGTTGGAATCAATCCAAAGCCTTAGTATACTATTTGTTTGATTTCCATGTAAAAGGAATTTGTGGATATCAGGTATCACTAGTGTTTTCCCAAAATGCCTGAACAGTTGCACCAGATGCTCAACATACCACGTCTTACTTCCTGCAATAGGAGCTTTCTCTGTGACCAACAGCACTATGGGCTGATGGTGGATGTCTACTCTCTCTCTCTCTCTCTCTCTCTCTCTCTCTCTCTATATATATATATATATATATATATATATATATATATATATATATATATATATATGTACAAGTCCCGATTCCAGTGAAGTTGAGACGGTGTGTAAAATGTAAATAAAAACAGAATACAATGATTTGCAAATTCTTTTCAACTTAAATTCAGCTGAATACACTACAAAGAAAAGATATTTAATGTTCTAACTGATAGACTTTATCATCATTTAGAATTGGATGCCTGCAACACGTTCCAAAATAGCTGGGACAGGGGCAACAAAAGACTGGGAAAGTTGTGGAATGGTTCACCACTTTGTGAACAACTGCGTGAGCAAATAGTCTTACAGTTTAAGAACAACGTTTCTCAGCATACAACTGCAACAAATTGAGAGATTTCATCATCTACAGTCCATAACATCATCAAAAGATTTGGAGAATCTGGAAAAATCTCTGCATGTAAGCGGCAAGGCCAAAAATCAACATTGAATGCCTGTGACCTTTGATCCCTCATTCGGCACTGCATTAAAAACCGACATAATTCTGTAAAGGATATTATCACATGGGCTCAGGAACACTTTGGAAAACCACTGTCAGTCAGCACAGTTTATCGCTACATCTACAAGTGCAAGTTAAAACTCTACAGTGCAAAGCGAAAGCCCTATATAACAACCAGAAATGTCGCCAGCTTCTCTGGGCCAAGTTCATCTGAGATAGACTGACGTAAAGTGGAAAAGTGTGCTCTGATCTGACGAGTCCACAAGTCAAATTGTTTTGGGAAATCATGGATGTCGTGTCCTCTGGGCCAATGAGGACAAAGACCATCCAGACTGTTGTCAGCACAAAGTTCAAAAGCCAGCACCTGTGATGGTGTGGGGGTGTGTTGGTGCCCATGGTGTGGGTAACTTGCACATCTGTGAAGGTACATACAGGTTTTGGAGCAAAATATGCTGCCATCCAAGCAATGTCTTTTTCAGGGACGTCCCTGCTTATTTTAGCAAGATAGTGCCAAGCCACATTCTATTGTTACAACAGCATGGCTTTGTAGTTAAAGAGTGCGGGTACTATATTGGCCTGCCTGCATCCCAGACCTGTCTCCCATTGAAAATGTGTGGCACATTATGAAGCGCAAAATATGACAGCGGAGGCCCCGGACTGTTGAGCAACTGAAGTTGTATATCAGGCAAGAATGGGAAAAATTCCACCTACAACACTTCAACATTAGTGTCCTCAGTTCCAAAATGCTTATTCAGTGTTGTTAAAAGGAAAGGTGATGTAACACAGTGGTAAACATGTGCCTGTCCCAGCTCTTTTGGAGCATGTTGCAGGCGTCAAATTCAAAATGAGTGAATATTTGCAAAAAAACCAAAAAGACAATAAAGTTTACCGGTTAGAGAGAGAGTAGAATAACTGAATAGACAATTTTCCTGTTCGTGCAACACATGTTGAATTCCCTCTCGTTTCTGCCTCTTTGATATTAGTTTTGGATTTGTCTAAAACTCTTTAGTTTTTGCACAGCAGCAGATAAAAAATGTTTAGGTCCCCCTGATGAAGATGGCATTAATTGCCGCAATGTCATAGTTATATTTATATCCCTACATTGACTAGTTACCAGTAGTTAACCCCTTGATTGGGTGCAAATGTGTTTATTTGTTGCTTAACACCATTTTTGATTTCAGCACTCCCTACTTTTCTCTGTTAGGTCTCAAGACAACAGGGGATTCTGTTCATTTTCGAAAGAAAAATTCTTGAGATGGGTCCCCCAAACTGTTGTATTCTGTGAGGGGGCTGGAAGCTTAAATCTCTAATGGCTGACATTAAACAATATGCAGACTTGTTGAAAAAGAGAGAAACAAACACAAGACCTCCGCTGTCAGTTTTTAGAGCATTAATATCACCTGGTTACCCTACTATGTAAAAGAAGGCCCACAGGCATGTCAAAGTTTGTTCAGTTGTACTTTATACATACTGGTTTGGTTCAACTTATTCAAAACAGCATTTGGCCTGGATTGAAAGTTTCATTCTCAGAGGTTGATCTTTATGTGTTTTTCACATGTTACTTACTGATTACATCGCATATTCAAAAGATCTTGATTTGATTGATTTGATTTAAAGTCACTTTTTTCCTGTACAGTTTACATGAAATTACTTACAATTTACTGTAGCAATGAATGCAGGCTGTAGAACACTTCATACTCTCTTTCTCCATTAATTCCCCTTGATGTTTATTCTCCTTTGAGCTGGAAAATATCAGATCCGTGCAGTACTGCTGCTTTCATAGGAAAGATTTCTACTTTGGCACATCCTGGTGCTCGGAGGCAGTGTTGCCAAGTCTACTCAATGGAAAGCAGCAGAAACCTGTTGTAGAGGTGTTTATGTATTTACATAGCTGTGACATTGTTCAATTCTTTTGAGTAGGTCCTCACTTCCACACAGTGTCCATAATTACGGATGTATGCCAGAGACATGAGAGAGAATAGAGAGTTATTATATGCACAAGGAGCATTATCGAGACAAAAACAAGTACAGTCTGTATTAGTGATGCCCGGGCCGACCCGTAACCTGCGGGTCTCGCGGGATACCCGCGGGTCGGGTTTGGCTCGGGTTGGGTCGGGTCAAGAAATGTTCACTTTATTGGCGGGGCGGGTGGGGCGGGTCATTAAGGATTAAATATGTGCAAAACAGCCTACTTATTAACAACACTGTTGGGTAAATCGCCTGCGACCTGACGTCACAAATGCGCCAAGCAGCGGCCACAACAAACCAGAGTCCAAAGAAGCGGGGAAGATGGAAGATCAAATCTGAGGTCACCAACGCCTGTGTTGTATTGTGCTGTCAAGATCTGCGTCCCTTTGACATCGTTTCTGGAGATGGATTCTGTGCAGTAGCCCAGTCACTTATTAACGTAGGTGCACGTTACGGACGTGTGGATGCCAGCAGTGTCCTCCCTCACAGGCAAACCGTCTGCGACGGAGCCAAAGCGATGGCCACGGAAAAAAAAGAAATCCTCGCAAAAGAGATTAATAAAGCTCTGGATTGTGGCATTGCAATTACTGACGATTACAACAAACGGGCAATACACAGCATTTACCGGTCACTTCATCAGCGAAGACTGGAAACTGAAGAGCCGCGTCATAACGACAGCTGAATTTGACTCTACTCTTAAAAAGACAGCTTACAACCTCCACGAGCAGGTGATCAAGGAGCTGCATGACTTTGGTACTGAATCTGATCGTTTACCAAAAGTCATGTTCGTGAGTGACCAGGCAGCCAACATCAAAGCTGCCCTCGGCAGCTACAAGTGGATGCCATGCGCAGCCCATGTCATCAAGATCGTCCTCAAACACACGTTTGATGTCAAAGAGAACACACCAGCATACATGCAAGATGTGAGTAATGTAACTGACAAATGCAAAAGCCTTGTGACTTACCTCAAGAAGTCCAGTACCATTGTACACCTCCCGCACGCTGTTGTACAGGAATGTGAAACACGGTGAAACACTAAAGTTGCAATGATGCAGTCAGTCAGCAAACAGTACCGTGAAATCCAACAAGCCATGGAAGAGAAGGATCAGCTTGAGAGACTGGATGGCATTCAGCTGGACGTGTTGAACACGATCATTGAGTTCTTGTTGCTTTTTAAAACTGCGAGTGAAGAGCTGGAAGGTGACAAGTATCCAACTATTCAACTAGTGGTGGTTTGGTTTTATAAACTGAAGAAACACTGCGAGCCACAATATGGTGACCCAGAGTACATGGTTTATATCCGAGCACGGGCAATGCAGCTCTTAAACGAGAAATTGTCCATCGGCGTCACCCACAAGCTTGGGACGTTTCTCTGTCCACGTTTCAAGTCCCTCAAGATGTTTCCAGCTGAGGAGAGAAACGCTGTCCACGACCAGGCTGGACGACTTGTCCGGGAATTTGACAGAGCGCTTACACCACCCCCAGCCGGGGAGCCAGATGCCACTGTTCGAGGTAGGTAGCGCCAGTGACTATAATAATAGGCTTAATAATAATAATAGGCCTAATAATAAATACTCTATAGGCCCAATCTTATAACAGTGTATTAATACACTGGTTTATTTATCAACAATTTCCTACGGCAGAATAATGTCAATCAAAATAGTAAAACTATATTATTCCATTTTATTTTTTAGTTTAGGAACCTGAGAGAGCCAAAAGAAAAAGGGATGAGTTCAGCGAGTGGGAGGATTATGTTGAAGAAGATGGCGAGAAAGACGAGGTTCAGTGCTACATTGACGGTCAGTTCTTGAGGGATGGGGATGATCTTCTATGTTTCTAGGAGTTGCAGTCAAAGGCCTTACCTCTGCTTGCCAAGGTGGCAAGGATGATTCTCTGCATCCCAGCAACAAGTGCACCGAGCGAGTGGACGCTCAGCTCAGCCGGTGCTCGAGTCCAGGCGAAACAGACTAAACCCCGGCACAGTTGATGCCATTCTTTTTTTGCACAGTGCCGCATGTTAAATGCCAGTGCCTTTATGAAAATAGCCAATGTACAGTTTATAATTCTATTATGTGCTTTAAGAAACCTTTAGAA
>CAEMYA010000045.1:160605-204146 GCA_903131615.1 Diplodus sargus | reverse complement strand
AACACAACACAAAAACACACCTACAGCACTGGGGCTCCAACATATGATGTTATGCTATGTCGTTAAACGAGCTGCAGTAGAGTTTCATTAGTGCTATCAGAGCCACATCATGTTCGCTCCGGGCCTCTTACCCAATTCAATGCTTCTTTATTTCTCAAATGACTGTCAAAGTGTGATAGCTCTAGCTGCCTGATTTATGTGTGCGTGTTTTGACAGTGCCATTTGTTTCTGAGCCAACTGATCCCTACTATCAACAAGGTTTCATTGAGACTTCACATACCTGGTCTCTATCGTTTAAGACACACGAAAGTAGCTTAATACATGTACTAGTCCTTAAGTTGTCACAAACATTTTAAGAGACGGAGAAACAACAGGAAACATTACTATCTACAGTTAGCAAGCCAAATGGCTGATAAAGCACAAGGCCTCTACCTTCTGTATGGCCTATTAAGGGAGACTGTTTCTTTTCATCCACTTTTACTCACACTGCTTTTGACACAGTTCGGAGTCTAATCTGGCAAAATAACTCAGGTTGTATATCTAACTCCAACTGAGGTCATTCTGCATGTTGGGCTCTGGCATGACCAGAACACTGAATTTAACTGTTGACATGTGCTTTCCTGTACCCCAAAGCAACGGGGATGTAAGATCTACTATTTTCATGCCATACAAATGATTAAATAGTACACGGATCTTTTCTAAAACTTGCCACACTCTTAAACAGAACACGGACACAGATTTAAGGGTTAACAGTGATAACCTTACTTCAAATTGGTTTGTGATGCAGTGCGGGGTGGATTCCACGTTTCCTTCATTTTCTGATTCTTGTTCACACGATTTCGTCGGCTTCTCAGATCCACCCCTTTTCCTTTTCTAACGTTTTTCTTTCAGTCACACTTAGTGACAACTAAATCAACACACCGATGACTAACTAACTGAACTTACTTAAGTTGTTGGCACTGTGTGTGCGTGAGAGCAGTTGTGTCGTAGTGTTTACTTTTTCTGAAACGGGTTGTCATGACATGCAGCGCTAACAGCGTAGGCACTATCACACATTGCAGTCGACGTTGAGCTTAAACATGCCTTAATTAACTGACTAATTAATTGACAATGTGTTGATTCATTGGTGCTTGACATATTGTATAAAAGTTCACATTAGCAGCTCATACTTCGGTTTAAAATCAAGATCAGATCATATTCATTTATTTTGTGTTATCCCTTGCACATTACAGTGCAGCTTGCATGGAGGGGCACTTTTGTGGCAGCCCTGACAAGACGTACTGCAACCTTAAAAGACAGCAAGGGTGTTTTGATCTCCCAGCCAACTGCTGTTATAGCTCTTACAGGGCAGCTGAAGAGTGAAGACTTCTAAAGCTGCCTGTACTGTAGCAATATTTTTGTTTAACAAACTTTACCAGACGTTGTGTCTTTAGGCACACTGTTGCCCCTTTAGTGTCATTATGTAGGTAAAACCTGCATGCATGTTAAAAAACACCAGGTGAGTTACACATAGGGAGGCTTTTTGGCAGCTGCCCAACAGTTACCTCAAGATGCAGCAATAACAACAGAAAAGCACTTTCATGACATTCCACAAAGTTCAAGTTTATACACCTAATTTTTTGTGTTTTGTGTTTGATTGACAGGCGCATGTTGGCTGCTTTGCCCGGTTTCCTCCAGTTTATCCAAACTGTGATTTTCTGCCTGTTCTGAATTCCAAATATAGGCCAAATTCCCAACTCAAAGTAAAACCAGACAACTAACGCTGACTCTCTTAGCAAACACTTTGTGACCTTTCAGTCAGAGATTAGACTGAGCATCTCATATAGGGCCGTAAAATCATGGGCTTCATCCTTTTTTTTCCTGGAGATAAGCCACCAAGCTCTTTCAACTTGGGGAACATGATGCATTTGCAATTTGGGGAGAAACAGATAGACAGATGTTAATGCGCAACAGGCCAGTGCCACAGACATTCCTAATACATCTAATATAAAATGCAATGGAACACATTCACTTATTGTAACAGCAGTACACAGAGTGATACATGAATGCAAGTCATTTTAGTTGTCTCATGAAACATTGATGTAATCCAGACCGATCACAACATTTAACTGGATCTAGTGGTGTGAGTGGGATGCTTCCGATGAAAACCCCTTGGTCACTCCAAATAATAGTTTTCTGTGGGATGATTTTCAGTGCAAGTCTGTTTCCACAGATAACGAGACGAGACAGCTTATCTTCCTAGATTTAAGAGGATGTTTTAACTTGCCAGGGTCAGTCTCATTCCTGTTAAAATCATAACTCAAGCCAAGACAGACGACTGTAAGACAATGACAAGGAGCATAACTAAGCAAAACTGTAAAGTTCGAAGATGCAGGACAACATTTGGCCAATCATCTTTCTCAGTGCAAGGGATGCACCTATGGAATTCTTGGCCATCAGAAATTAAATCCCAAACAGAATGAAAAACGTTTAGTTTAAAAGTTAAACTGTGGCTCAAGCAGCAGCAGAAATGTGAACATTAACTTATTTCAAGTCATTGTCCATACAGCACTCTATTTTATGTTTAATGCTAAATTTAACGCTTTTTTATTTTAATCTGAAATGTATAATTTTAATCTGAAATGTATAACTGCAGCTGTGTTTATTTGTACCTATTTACCGTATTATCCACTGCTTTTGTATAATTGCATTTATTGTATTCAGAATATTTTATTCTATTCTAAAGCCTGACCAGGGACAAAGACTGCAAATTAGCTGAATCTAGACGTCTTATGTGCATCACATTTTCCCATTTTTTTTGTGGCAATGTTGTATGTATCGTCCCTGTTCAATAAACATTAAAATAAAATTAAAATACACTGTGCAATACTTTCACCGAGAGAAAAATCTGTGCTCATCTGCATTGTGTGAATTCATTGTTTTACGGATAACTTTAACATCCTGATCAGTTTTTTGGCATCTAACATGAGTGATCATTGGTACAAACAAAGACTGTACTCAGTGATCATAATGCAATTGATAGCCTTCATAACGAGTTGTTCCACGGAAATTCCAGCGAGCCAGTTTATCTGATCAGTCCTGGCTCCAGAGAGCTGACTACAATGTCTTTGCTAGTAGCTCTACCTGCCAGTTTCACATTGAATCACATGCTTATGCATCTGGGAGACTGACTACAGACTTGTAGAATCTTGTAAAGAATTTTCACATTTTCAAAGACCAACAAAACTATATTGAGAAGGGCATGAAGAGGAAGCTGGAAACCAGGGGACAACACCTGTCCCATTCATTAAGAACCAAATTGCATTATGTTTAAAAAGCTGATAACTGATGGATAAGAAAAGAGGTCAACCATCTTTTACCTCCACGTCTCGAGGGATGTAAAACCTCCACCCGTAAGGAAGCCAATTAAAGACTGTGTAAAGTGGACAAGTCTAAAGAAATAAACTAAACTTTCTGCTTTGCTCTGACTTTTCCCTAGATTCATTTTTGTCATTGGATCATAGTATCTTCGTATAAGTATACAACAATTTCAAAAGAGGACAGTGTAAGTAGATGCTGTTTTGTTCAGTGACTAAAACGTATTTTTTCCAGTTCCATAGAAAAAAAACAGATTTTTGTTATTTACCAAGAAAACCTCTTCCTCAGTTTTTCCAGTCATGAGTTCAACATTTTGCAACATTCCCTCCTCTCAGGAGCTCTTATTAATCTTATCTCTTTCATAACTGATGTATAATTTCATGGTTCCCTCTCAGAAATTCAAAAAATAGAAAGTATTATTTACACTGTTAAGATATGCATTTTAATGTCATGTTTTGCGGACTGGTAAACAACTGTTTTTTGTCTTTTCATATGTTCCACAATTATCAACACATCATCTAGTTAAAGCCTGAATGTCTCATAAGATCAGATATAAATATAGATATGAACTGAAGCGTAGCAGTTCTGGATCTTCTGATCAGGTGAATAGGATTCCTAGGAATTGGACTAAAGACTGAATTGTTGTGACTGTTTCCACATTTCACTTCATTTTCACTTTCTCTCAGTCTTTATGTCCATGTTACACATGTTCTTTTCAGGAAGGGTTCGCTTTTGCCCTGATCCAGTGGCGGACTCAGGATGTTCGAGGGACTGTGGCGAAAAAATAAAAAGGGCACCAGTGTATGTGGTGGGGCACCAGCACCCAGAAAGGTGCGTTTGGGGGCACTTCAAAATGTTTTGTCCACTGGAAGGCATTTTGATCCCACCCTCCCAAGTCCACCAGTGCCATGAACAATCAATAGGAACTGACACATCAATTATAATACAACCTATATCTATGCCAACACATTCTCAAATCTAAACAACTGAATAAGTTGATAACAAGTGAACAACAGGTGTTCCTGACCTTTGTCATAGACTTGCAGTTTGGTTGAGTTTGGTCACTAAAACTACTTTGTCAGGTTTAGGAAAACATTGTGGTGTGAACCCGTTTCTTATGTAACTTGATTTACAAATGTACCTATGTTGCGTATGTAACTTTGTCACGTAAATTCACAATTGTAGTAAGATAAACCCTCACTTCACTTCCACACTGGACACAAACAGCTGTCTCCTAAGTGAAAGTCCTGCACTTGTTTGAGCCAACCATCCATCCCTGACATGTCCCAATGTGGACTTCCTCACTCTTTTTTTTTTAAAAGACTTTATTTTTATTGCCTTTTTTTTTTATTAAGCAGCATATAAACACTGACAGAATTAAAAAGGAAAAAGAAAACAAACAAAACATCAGAAAAAGAAGAACACGCTGGATTGCTGTGTCTCTACAGTTTGTTCCCGTGATAATGTCAGTTTGAAAGTCCATATCCTGTCGTTGTATGTATAGACAATCCATTTCTCCCACTTTTCTCGGCATTGTTCCTCTTGAGTCCTTATTTTATGGGTCAGGTGTTCCATAACATATATTTCATTCACAATTTTCAACCAGTCATCTTGTGTTGGTGGGTCAGGTTTGTACCATTTTCTCGTAATTGCTTTTTTACAAGCTGCTAACAAAATTTTAAACAAATATCTGTCCTCTTTTAACACAACATTCCCTGTCATTATGCCAAAGTAGAGTAATACGCATGACTTGGATATGTCATAATCCAGAACTCTGACAATATTCAGATGAACATCTTCCCAAAATGTAAAAATTTTAGGGCAAAGCCAAAAAACATGGGAATGACCTACATTTGTAGCCCCACACTTTCTCCAACATGGCTGCGGTACCGACATATATTTGTTCTGGATTTTAGGTGTGATAAAGAATCCAATTAAGTTCTTCCAACAAAATAATCTCCAAGCACATGATGATGTGGTTGACTGTTGTGTTCTCCAAATATGTAGCCATTCAACGTCTGGATTATTCACTCCCAGTTCTCTTTCCCATTTCAGTTTTACATATGAAGTTGTGTTTCCTCTCCTCTCCATTAGATTGCTATATATTGTAGATATTATTCTATATTTCTTTGAATTGTATATTTCAGTTATGTTTCTGATTAAACCGTTATTATCTAAATTTAAACTATGCTTTATTGCTTTCTTAAAGTAGTCCCTTATTTGCAGATATCTAAAATGATCCTGATTGTTTAGGTTATATTTTTGTTTAATCCCCTGAAAACTCATGAAATTCCCATTTTTAACTAGTGTACACATTGCTGTTATTCCACTTGGAATCCATTGTTTAAATGTCTGGTCCAGAGAACTAGGGTCGAAACGTCTGTCATAGGCTATCCATTGTATTAGTCTAAGCTCTTTCTTCAGTCTATATTTTTGTACTAGATTAAACCACATTTTTAATGTAAATCGGGTGACATTGTCTTCATGTTCTATCATACTTAGTGTTACTTCTCTTTCTCCAATAAGACTTTGAATTTCTCTTCCTTGCACAGATTTCTCCAAATTCTTCCATTTTGCTACATAGTCTTCATCACACCAACAAATAACAGGTCTAATTTGTGCTGCGTGGAAATATTCCTTTAGGTTTGGCAGTGCCATGCCTCCCTTATCTTTCCCAATCTGTAGTGTTTTAAATTTGACTCTTGGTCTGTGACCATTCCATATATACCTTGAAATGATTTTGTCCCACGTTCTAAATTGTTTCTCAGGTTTCCCAATAGGTAGCGCCTGAAACAGGTAGAGGATACGAGGAAGGATATTCATTTTTATGGTCTCGATTCTTGAACCCATGTCTAATGGAAGGACAGCCCACCTGTCCAAATCGTTCTTAATTTCCTTATCCATTTTGATGTAATTGGCTTTGTACATTTCGTCGGTTCTTCATGTTAAAGTGACCCCAAGATATTCCATTTTAGTTGCATTCCAATTCAAATTGTATTTTAATTGCATGTGTTTGGGGGGGTTATAGTTAAATGTTAAAATTTGTGTTTTAGTCAGATTCAGCTTATATCCTGAGCAGAAACCAAATGTTTCAAGCTGGTTAATTAATATAGGAATACATGTGTCTGGATCCTCTAAATAACAAATCGCGTCGTCAGCAAAAAGTCCAATGATATGTACTTCTCTCCCAACCTGTATCCCTTTAAGGTCCTTATTCTGCCTGATTGCTTGGGCCAGGGGCTCTATAAAGATTGCGAACAAGGTTGGCGACAGGCAGCAACCCTGCCTAGTAGACCGTTCTAAAGTTATGCTCTCAGTCAGGCTGCCGTTTATTCTTATTCTTGCAGTTGGTCTTTGATAAAGTGTTTTAATACATTCAACAGCTTTGTCGTCAAATCCGAATTTTTTAAGAACCAAATATAGGAAAGTCCAATTAACACTGTCAAATGCCTTTTCTGCATCAAGGCTTATCAAGGCCGCACTGATATTTTTATTTTGGATATGATCAATGATGTGTAGAGTTCTCCTAATGTTATCTTGGGTTTGGCGTCCCTTAATAAAGCCTGTCTGGTCTTCCTCAATAATGTCACTCATGAAATGTTCATATCGTTTTGAAATAATACATGTATACAGCTTATAGTCAATATTGAGTAGAGATATAGGTCTGTAGTCTGAACAAGTCTCACTGTTATTTTTCTTAGGGATCACTGATATTTTTGCTTCCTTCCAGGATGGAGGGATTTCACCATAGTCAAGTGTATAATTAAATGTTAGTTCAAGTTGTGGTATAAGTTGTTCGCTAAATGTTTTGTACCACTCAGATGGTAGACCATCACTGCCGGGGGATTTACCTGTTTTTAATTTATTTACTGCCTTTTGTATTTCTTCTCTTGTAATGGGTGAGCTCAGGAGGTCATTCTGATTTTTCCCAATAGCTGGTAAGTCTAATTTCTCAAGGAAATCTTTAATTTGGTCTGTATTAGCAGATGGGGGCTGTCTATACACGTCTCTATAGTAATTCATAAATGTAGTTTCAATCTCCTCACTGATTGTCTGATTTGTGTTTATATCCTTTATCTTATGAATTGTCCTATCCACTTGTTGTTTTTTTTAATCTTTTTGCCAGCAATTTGGTTGACCTCGGCCCCACTTCATAATATAATTGTTTTAGAAACCTTGTCTTCTTTTCAATTTCTGTGATTAGCAGTCTATCAATACTTCCTCACTCTTTATACTTCCACAGGTAGTATAAAGTGACTAACGGTGCATGGAAATGTGTGTTGCATGAGCTGCTTTTGGAGTAGATGTAAGTGGACGTTTTTCTGACAGGCTTATTGTTGGGCAAAGATCTCTAGTGGGGAAAGTAATTATGAGGGATGCAAAGGAGGAAATCAGGTGGTGTAGTCTAAGTGTGGCAATGTCAGCATGTGGAGCAGGAAGGGGTCAGTGGTTGGAACAAACAATCACAGGATGTGCACTGAGGAGGCTGCTGCTCCTGTCCCACTCCTGTTGTATGTGACTCAGGTGGGCGTGTATGTTGCTCAGTCCACATTATTAGCCTGCATGCCATGTAGCCACGTTGTGCCTGTCTTTCTGTATTTACAGGTGAGCATAAGTGATGGAAAGATGCATAAACTTAGCGACACAAATGTACAATAAGTGTGCAAGAGTAACGGACTGTTGGTAGTGCAAATATGAGAGTTATATCGGAGTTTTGCAAGTTAAATATGTTTAAACAGTGCTTCACTGAGTACTTTGCTAATGAGGAAAGCAGTAGAGTTACCACCGCGCGCCAAAATATTGGCTGTGTTAGGTTGCGGAATATTATCAGTGTGTATGTTTTGTGCATCATATTAAAAGTGTACATTTTCTGTTTATGTTAGAGGAAGTGCAAATGTTTATAGCGCATGTTGCTCAGTCCATGTTATAAGCCTGCATGCCATGTAGCCACGTTGTGCTGATGTGCCTGTCTTTCTGTGTTTCCAGCCTGAGAGACCAGTAAATTTATGCACGTCTGGAGGTTTCTTTGTGTATCCAAGTGTGGTACACAACGTTTTGGTTGACTTGCACAGCTGTGTCATCCATGCTCACTGGCACCTGTGCAATAACTTTCTTTTCTTCCCTTTCATAATAACACCCAGCTTGATGGCCTTGGCTCAGCTGGGAAACAGCACTTGATGAATACTTTAACAGTGTTTGAATCACTTAATATGTTAATAGCTCTTCAGAGGTCTGAACCAAGCTAGCTCGAAGGGTTGCAAACAAACATAAGGGTGACTTTCATTAACCCATTAACAGTCTACTGAGGCCCTTGCAGTTAGACACTGGAATATATGTATGGTGAGAGTCTCTCACAATTTATCCAGGCACTCTCATATTGTTGTAAGAAAGCTGTCTGCCAACCGCAATCTGGGGTCGGATTTATGATCAATCAACTGTCACGTCTCAGATTTAGGAGCAATCTGGATTCAAATCTTGTCAAGAACTGGGCCAGCTATTTACTCATTCAGGAATTAACTGGGTATTATGAAGCATGTTGTTTGAAAAAGTTATAATCCAGTGCAGCTTGTCAACATTTTCTTTTCACACTGAATCTCTGTCTCAATTTCATTTGAAAAATGTCCAGAACTTCTGCTCATTAGCTGTCACACTAATCTATTTCACAATGTGTGTATCTGATATACAATTTCTTGTTTTTCTTTCTTAGAAAAGCTGTTATTAACATGCTTATTAACACAGCCGACACAATTGGTGAGTTTACAAATCAAAATCAAATTGGTACAAAATTACAGTCTGTACAGTGGATGAACTCCTCTCTCCTTAGACCCTCAATTAGTGTGAGGAAAAACTCATACATAAATGAGGGCTAAACACAGAAACTTTTGCAAGTATTTGTTCAGTGTGAATTGTTGTGAAATTCTTGTATCCAGCGAAAATCAATCTCTGAATACATTGGACATGCCAGCTAAGATGCAGTTGTGTATCTTGACACTAAGTTGTAGTTGTCCGTAAGCTTTGGGAATTTGAAAAGTGTTGTCAGTCACATTGTCATCAGAACATATCTGAACAGTTAGCTGCTTAAATGCCCAGATGAAAAGAGCTCATGAGATATAGTCTGGTCGACCAATCCAAACTTAAGAAGCAAAATAAACCAAATATGATTATCTAGTTTCATACGTAGCACATGCACCAACTGCCAGTCATGTTAGGGGTCTGGAGTAGTGGTTTAAATAGATTTCTGAAAGTTTAAACTAAGTTCAGCCACACAATACATTTTTGTAAAATTGGCATTACTCAGTTATTTGGTAATGTGATTGTGCTCCAACAAAAGTCACTCAGTGTGTACAAGTCACATGGGTCACACATTATTGGATTACTGTCTGCTGCCACTGTGCTTGTGATGGTCAATGATGATTACCAAAAAAAAAATTGTCAACCATGCTGCCATTAGCTGAACCTTCTTGGACTCGGATAGACAGGGTTGTGTTGGTGTTGTGTATCAAGTAAGCTAAGGAGCTTTGGACTTCCCGAAAGAGGCTTTATGGGTCAGGGTGCTGGGATGCAGCAGAGAATACTGGTGGAAAGACTGGCCTATCATCCCTTGAGTTACAAAGTGGCAGTATGAGACAAGACAGGCCCATTTACTATGTTAACTTTACTTGATATCTGCAACACAAAACATAGACATCAACAACAACACTGTTGTTTCTTAACATTCTGCTGATAGTTTTAGGCAATTTGAGAGTTTCAAACTTAAAATCTTACATATTGCATAACAAAATGATCGCTCAGAATCATCAGAACAAAATCTTTGATCATAATTATAAATTTTTAACAGCAATGTTTCTGTACAGAGACCTTCAACAGATAACCTGATTCAGATTTTGTTGAACCTCAGTCTTCTCTGATGCACCTGTCGGTCCACACGTGGACCGACAGGTGCGAAATAGTTTTGCTCTGGGTATCTGTATGGTGAAATACAATATCAGTAGCAAACAACCTGACACACCTATCTGGATACGTTATTGTGTGAGATTTTTGGGAATCTGTTTGTGAAAGAAAAACCAGGAACAGATGGTATGATGGTGGTTTCATTAACCCAGTAAAAAAAAACATAAACTGACACGTAGAGAGTTTTCATAACATTAGAGAAGTCACTCCTCTTTTGCACTCACTCCCTAGATACTGGCATCAGCTCAGCATTTTGGATAAGCCTGAATGACTTCCAGGATTCTGCGCAAATAAAGTGTATTGTGCAATATGCTTTTGTAACGGTGAACGTTATCAATGACAGGTTGCTTTTTTTCTCTCAAGTTCGTTTGAACTTGAGGAAAACAATATCATGAAACTTCATGAAATTATATCCAAGTATCAGCCCCATTGGAACAGGGTTGCCATTATAGAGGGGAACTGGGTTATGTATTCACTGCAATAGTGCATTGCACTAAGCATAATATGCTAAATTAAACACAATTTGTTGTTACTGTTGGTTAATTTGCCATTTAAAGTCGGCCCCTCCTCCATGGTTCAGCAAAGACAGAGAGCAGCGTAGGTCAAGTGAGCTAGAGAGTGAGTGAAGAGAGAGAGAGAGAGAGAGAGAGAGAGAGAGAGAGGCATTTGCGTAAGCAAAGCAGTGAATAGAAGAAGTCAAACCTTTTTATCTGATTGTCTCACAACTATTGCGTTCTGAAGCATAAAATAACGCTTGCACCTTCAGACAACCCTCCAGATGTGTGAACACACCTGAAGTGCACACCTCATCTTTATTTTGCTCTCAGTCAAACAGACAGACCGAGAGCAGATGAGGGGGACGGAAACAGCACTGTCATGACCGTACGCTGTAACTTGTGAACCAGTCTAATCTTACTTACTGGATGTGGAATGTGGGTGTAAACCTGACATTGGCTGGCTATCCCAGTCGGCATTCTCATGCCTACTGATAATGTCTTACAGGAAATTGGATACAGATTGTAACATAGTCTGTGATGAAAAATCACTTGTTTAGTGTAGCTGAAGAACAGAGTGAGCGCGACTCGTCCATGTTGTAGGTGAGTACGATGTTGCTTAGGGCTTCTGGCTGTATACAAATTATCCGTATAGTCAAAAATTAGACAGATTGCCTTTCGTAGACTGACCATATCAACTTGCTGGCACCGTAGACAATAGTGGCCATGATAATCAATAATCACAAGCACAACTGGACAGGATGACATATTGACATGCAGTCAGGCGGAGCAGAGTCAGCATCATTGCAGCACTGGCCCAAAACACGAGACATCAACCCGATGACCTGTTCGAAGAAAGTCAGATGACACGACTGTATTGGGACATTGGAGAGAGCATCATATTTCCTCCGCCAATGCATCTTCCCTACGAGTCACAGGGTTACACATGCACAATATGCCTAAGACTATAACATACATTTAAAACAGTATATTGACATTTTTTAGAAAGCAGTGGTAAGTATTCCAGTGATTTATTAGGATAAAGTGCTTGAGACAGCGAGTACTGACAAATTGTGGTATAAATCAGCGAGTGAACAACATTTCCATGACCTTTTTCATCCTGACCAACTTGGACACTTTCCAATTTTATTGTGACCCAATTGACACAAATAAATAACAGCTTCAGACCTTCTGGGCCACATGAACTAATTCAATATAGTGTACCTTGGAGTAAAGCTGCGTAAAGTAGCTTAAGCGAGGGGAAACAAACCTGCACCATCTTTTGCTCTAATCCCTGATCTGTTCGTCCAGGTAGCGTTTGGAGATGGATTTCTTTTATTCTCCTTCTTTAGGTGAAAACATATGTTTTTACTTTGGATTTTGATTATCTACTTGAGACTGTTCTTAAAAATAAAATGAGACATTCTCATGTTTGATATTAATTACATTAAACGAAACAACAGAATCTGATTTCCCTAATTAGTATTGCTTCGATTCTATGAGTTGGTTTGACAGGCTTACTTTTGTTTTTGACACTGTTGACTTCTCTGACCAGGAATCCTGAACCTTCAGCTGAGAGATGGCACAAGTCCAAAATGAGTCACGTTTCCAGTGGATGATAAAGCCCAGCGCAGGTAATGCCCTGACAGACTTTCTCTAATACCTCACGTTCAGAACATTGGGGCTGAAGGTGCCTCTTCACTTAATGAACACCTGCATCTGTCGATACAAACCAATCCTGATTAGGATTTAGTAATCCAGTTAGATTTGTGCCAACCGAGTTTCAAGGCTAGACAATCATCTTAGATATATAGCTGTGCGTCTCCTCGACTGGGTGATGGTCTTAGTGTCAAACTTGGCACGTGGCCCAGCCACATGGCTTTCACATATGGCTCTCACTGTGTGAGGCCCACTTTTACCTGCTGTGCCACAGAGACTGTTGGCAATTTGTGTTACACTGAATTATTCAACGTACATGTCAAACACATAATTGTAAGTCTCTGAAGGCGTCAGCTTAATAAGTGTAATGTAATATATCTACCATACTGACATGGAACTTAACCAGCCAGTGCCCAAGGTTGGCAGCAAACCTAATTATATATCATTTAGAACAAGTAGTACTCCATGAGGGCATTGTATTTGCAGCCACTCTGGTTTTTTGTTGCTATTGTCTCTCACTCAAAGCACTTGCTTGTGCTTTAAGTTGGCTGCACGATTAAATGTAGGAAATTAGAAGATCTTTTTTGAGTCACAAAGAAATGAATTTCATTAAGGTGTAGACTTATTCATACTTAACAATGAGACAGATGATTGGATGTTAATCTGAGAGACAGGGCCGTGAACTGGGCTGGCATTGATATACTTCCCTGCGAGTTTTCCTTATCTGATATCCGACCTGTGGTTCTCGAGATCTTTAGTAGCAGTCTAGATATCGTGTGTAGCGTATCTGTACTCTATCATCCACATGTAGTGAAGGTATATGCTTCATACCAGCTTCCGGTATTGCTTTAATATGCAGATCACAAATAGCTATGGGTGTCTCAATTGCAGTTAAATAAACAGATTTATGGTTGAGGCCCTGGGGAAGAGGGACTCAATGAGGCCTTTAAACCTAAAAGACACTGCACGGAAGTCAGAGCGAGAGGAGACAGGCCCTGCACATTCACCCACTCTGCTCCTTCTATTCCAGGGTCACAGCGCTGACAACTCCAGCAAGAGGAGAAGAAAGAATGAAGTCATGGGTCACTCAAAGTAAGTATTAAGCAACACTAAAACCAGTTCAAAGAGATGGAAGAGAAGACAGAAGCAATTGGATACTACAAAAATACAGTAGAAGTCAAACAAATGCGTTGAAACTCAAGTTTAATATGACATTTTCTGATATCTTCGTCAAAGGGCAGCTCAAGGTGTTGAGATGCTGGCACTCAGCCATTCCCTTATCCAGGCCCCACTCCTGTGACAGATGTGAAGTGTAGGAGGGAGGCCAGGGGTTTCTGGTTGGGTCTCCGACTCCTCCATTACAGCTCCCTAGCTGAGGCAAAGATGTTGAGCCAAGCACAGACAGCTGTGCAGATTGATGCGCTCTATCATGCTTTCATGGCCATGACAGCATTTCATGGAACAAGTTTTGGCACACTTTTGGTTAAGTGCTCCTAAATCCTTCCCTGCAATGGCAAATTATGTGGTGCTATAATGGATAGGCTTCTCAAGGCATGGTTAGATTTCTTTGCCCGATACAAAGCATGCCTTGAAGTGTATTTTTATAATTAAATCTTTTAATAGTACCACATTTGAATTTGAGGCCAATCCCTGCTCACATAGACGTGACATGTGATGAAACCAAATCTAAACCTTTTAAGCACCTGATTCACCTGAACGGCTGATCTCCTGGAGAGTCACTTTCTCAAAAATACGTGTTTACATTAATGTGTTAAATCTGTGATTATTTTTGTTTTTCTTTTTACATAGGAACATCATTTTAACCTCAGTATCTATCGATCTCTGAAGGTGCTGTGCGTACCTTGCGCAGCATCGGTTTGATCGTAATCACAAAGAGTCTGAACATACATCAATGTTTTGCATAGTTTGTCTTCATACTATAAAGGCACTTAGCACCTACAGATAGACAGTAAATACCACAGGGGATTATAACTGTGGCCCTCGTTGCATGATGCGCCCGATCAGGAGACTAAAGACCACAGAGACCTTTTAATCAGCCAAAATGTCTTTAGCTCTGATAGAGAGGCCCCAGAGAGCCTAATCTTCACTGGTGGATAGACTCTAATCCAAAAAAGGAAGGGATTTTCAAGATTGTCAGTGTCTGTAAAATATCAACATCAACATCACAAATAAACTTCAAAGCTTATTTCAAAAGACAATAATTCGAAAATGCCAAAACATGAGGACACATACGTACTCAGACACCCGTATGCAAACTATACTTCTGAGGGTCTCCTAGCTTCATGGCCTAAACTTAACTTGAACTTTTACCACGACAAGACTAATCCTAGCATTTCCATTATCTCAATTAACCTTCTCCCAAGCCGTTACACAAGGCTGTGTGGCAATTCATCAGCTGCTCAAAACCAGATCTCCAGGTACATTGTATTACATTAATGAAGGTGCACCTACGCATACATCATGCCCCATTCTGTAAGTTGTGATGGTTGAACAAAACATTTGTTTCAGATTTACTATAGTGTAACCGTGGTCAATGAATATTAATCATATGATTACCACAATTTGTCTGTGTCCTTTATAGGCAGGTAAACGATTTTGGTGCATGTGTTGTGCTCACCCATAATAGTTGTTTACAGAAATCAGATCCACTCATCATGCTACTCATTTGCCACAAGTTATTAAAGGACCCCCTTCTACAAAACTGTTTTGGCATCACATAGAATATCAAATAAAGTTCTGATACTCTGTAGGCCTACATACAGTTGGCAACTAGCAGGTGTAAAGTTTTTAACAGGGACAGATATTTCTCTCAGGAGTTGGTAGAAACCAAAACCAGAATTAAAAGAGAGGGACTTTTGGCCAAAGTAACATCAGGTGGCAAGACACATGACTTGAAAATGAAAATATTGTTCTGTGGCTGCTGAATGTGTAAATGAGGAGCTTTTCACTTATGAGATCACTATACTGACTAAAAAGGCAGATCATATTTCTATTGTTGGGTTCACAACTTGAGCTGCTCTCAAGTGGTCAATAGAAGAAACAAAAAACCTGATGCAGTTCGGTCCCAAGTGATACAACTTTGCATTAATATCACAAGGAAACACTTTCCCTCAACTTCACACCTCAGGAGTTCTGAAAAATGGTCATATTACGATTAGAGCCTGTGCTTTTGAATTTTAGAGATGAATGAAAATCCTTCACGAAAAGTGAATACACAGGCATGCACACGCACACAGACACGCACACAGCCAGACACAAACACACACACACACACACACACACACACACTCATATCTCAAGATGAAATGAGTATGAGAAAGACAGTGAAAGCCTCGAACTTCAGTATTTATTCAACAACTTAATTGTCACAGTTGAGGACAGATTCATAAAAACATTAATATGAATAAATATTAATATATTAATTAATACAATTATGATACAAAAATTAGTACAATTGCATGTATATTCTGAAATGTAAAAGCGTCAACATTTAAAAATAATAATGTTCTTCTATACAGTGACAAAACACAAAATTAAATGTATAAATCAGAAACCTTAATAACATTAATGAAAACAGTTATTTTAAAGACATGACATATTATTATTCTTTTTTTATTTTTATTAAAAAAGCCCTCCACTATCCAACGATCTGTTCCTGCAAATTACTGTTCTCAGTGAGGTAGTAATGATCCTACTGGAAACGTACGGGTAAGAACACATTTGTGAACAGTAGCTTCAGTAGCCTCATGATACATTAGTTGAATACAGAGTTGGTCCTTACACTAGCTTTAAAGTCATTTTTGACTCTGCATTGGAACATTGCATCACTCAGATGTTGTCGATTAAAAATAAGCAACATTTTGATTTGGTTCAAGTTGAAAGCCTCAAAAAGACACCCAAGAGATGTTCAAAAATATATATTCTTTTTAATGTAATCTCTCATAAAGGAGTGTGTCTAAATAATGTCTTTGCAAAGGCTTCATGAGGTCTGATGGAAGACATGGCACTTGTTCTTCTTGTCTTACTACTGCTTCAGTACAAAGGGCCCTAACGTACTGCTCAACAAAGCTACTCTACTCTTTACTGCCCCACTGTGATATCAGGACAGCAGAATATCGACACACCTTCTGTCGTAGACTCAAAGGAACTTGGGGCAGGATTAAAAAAAATAAGACTCAGTGACCGTTGCAGCCGTTAGGGTAACTGCAGCCATCAGCCAAATGTGGGAGTGCATATGAACTCTTCACAGCAGTGCAGCTGATGCTGTGACACTGTATTTATTATTTATTATTTATTTCTTTACCCGCTGTTCACGTGACTGATTACTGCAAGATCTCCTGTAAATACCGTTACTGTCCCCTAAATACTGTATTTTGTAAAGGCAGGAACACACCGGGCCAACCGTTGGCCATCTAAAGCGTTTGGGGAGACTTGGACGAGTTCGTGGGACAAATCTGTTCGGTGTGTTCAGCTGCGTTGGAAGTTTTCGGAGCCGCGTGGGCGTTGTCAACATGCAAAGTCTGAGGAGGTTGGCTATTCATTCTGATTGGCGGTGTGCTAGCAAATCAGCGCGGTGTGTGGGAGGGGCAGAAGTGACGATGATAAAGAAACCACATAACCAAATCTTCGTATAATAACAAGTCCGAGAGCACACAACACGAGTGTCAGCTCAGCCTTAATCATCTTTTTAGTGGTGCCAGGTATTTAGTCACCAAACGCCTTCTCAGGTCAAACGAATACTGAACCAATACTGTGCGCACTTTGTTTTTCTATGCACTCCGTTCCGTCATTTCCTGTTTTCATGTTTTGGAGTACTGGCACGAGACTAGTGCCACCTGCTGTTAAGGAGGCTTATTTGGCAGCATGTTGAAGCAGTATGTTCAATACAACTTTTCTGCCGAACGGATCAGACGAGAGGAAACGGAGTGGTCGGACATAGGCAGTTGGACGTTAGTTTCAGTCTGGGCGGTGTGTGGGGGCCTTAAGGGACAGCCTTATCACCTACACACACGAAGCAGCCGGGAAGCTGGCTCGTTGTGTGTAGCGACACACAAGCGCGGCTATTTATCGTTTATGGTTGATGCAGTCTGAAAGGCACAGGCGAAAGCAAAGACGGCATATTGGGGGACAAAAATATCATCTCTGATACGGGATTACTGTGTGTAAGTGGCTAATGTTACTACACAGACACAAACAAACCGTACAGCCAGCTGCTTACATCACCTCCCGCATAACAGGTTGGGCTTTTGGTCCCATATATAAAGGGACATATTTCTACCTATTTGTTTTCAGACTAAAGGACTGTGGAAAATGCGCAGTCCACGAATTGCAGTACATTATGCAGCACACAGCCTGTTCAAGGCAATGGAGAGATACGTGGATGGGCTCATTTCTTTTCATCAACCATTACCATTAAAAAACTTAAAATGCATGTTTTTTTCACAAATCCTGCCCCAAGTTCCTTTAAAGATCTGTATCTCATATTGTTTCTGCTGAAGTTCGTTGTATTTGATGAAAGTGATGTAGTGATGTACTTGAATGATTCCTGCAGATTTTGGGTCAAGTTACCATGATCAGACGCACTTATTGTCAATCTCTTTGGATAAAAGCGCCATCGCTACATAATGTAATCACTGATGATTGTCATTAAATGTGTCAAGCGGTTTTTTGCTAGTTCAGACTGGTGGACCTATAGGGTGACAGTGAAAGCAGATTTTTACAACCCAAACTGATGTTTGATGTTAGGTGGCAACTTCTAGTTGACAAAGTCATTATTGCAGCAGCAAAGGAGAAAGTCTGGTAAAGTAGTGTAACAACAACAAGGTGTGCTTAAGGGAGAGGTTGTGTTGGGCAGTAGGGTCAAACAGGCAGAAGACTTTTGTCTCAGAGACCACTGACACACTCCAGTGTGAAACCCAAATTAAACAGTGAGTTATTTTGACATCTCATGTAGGTAAATTAAGTCACATACATAATGAAGCTATAGTAACATATGTACTGTAACGTACATACATTCATAACTGAAGTCACATAAGCAACATAGTCATTTCATCCAAGATTTTTTCCTTCACAAAAGGAAAAAGTTTGATAGTACACCTGTTGCTGGCACTTTGCAATGCTGCTGTTGTTTTGGAAATGCAGCTATGTTGTCTTTGGAGTCACTGGCAATCTACCTATTCAGTTGTTTATGTATGAGGATGTATTGGTTCAGGCGCTGTATTTGTATTATTAACCCAGTGAAACTGAGCAAAATAACCCTAAAGATTATGTGGGAGGGGTGGTTTATTCTGTTGAAGTCCAATTGTATGGAGAAACAGCAGCTCAGGTGAATCAGTATATACAACATAAATTTAGTGTTTAAGTAAGGACAAACTAATCAATTTTGGAGTGCCAAAAAGATCTAAGCTTAAGGTGAAATGGTATTTATTTCACAAAACCTCATCCACTGTGCATAATAATATTTTATATTCCCTCAGAGTTGTATGTTAGTAATAGTAAAGAGGGCTAGGCTGGTCCCACATCACTACCCTTGCATCCACAGTGGCAATCCTATCTGAAAGGTGGTTTCAGACACACACTACAACCATTGAAAGGTTTAAGCCACAGGCTGCCTAAATATGTAATGTACACCACCCTTTAAAGGCAAACAGTAACTTATTATAGCTGTTTTAAAGATGAAAATGTGTTTTAGAATTAGTTTTATGCCCTCCACAAACCTGCATATGTTTGGATCATGAGAGGAAAGGTATTAACAGTGGTTCAGTACTGAAAAACGATCTCCTCACACTGAGTCTTTAGGTCACGTAGGAGCAATTAAGCAACATACTGTCCTGTCCACCTTTGTGCCAATCATTTGTACGTGAGAATAGTTATTCCTCTTCCTTCTTTTAATGCTAAACCGCTACTGTTGTTTTCATAGGGCTCATAAGCTGACATCAATACTACATCGTAAGTTTACAGTCCTTTACTGGGATGTCCGCTGTTGGGTGGTCTTGTAGGAAGGAAGGAAGGGCATGTACTGGAAACATCTAAACCGCTTCAAAATGCCATTGCAGAAAGGGATATCATAGCACGATTGGTCACAGATGTTGTTGCTTCCCTCTTGCACCTTGTCCCGCCAGCTCTTGATGCCTCGCTCTTTGTCGGTGCCTAAAAAAAGAAAAGACCAAGTTGCCGGATGGTTACGTCATGGCTTGTGCGATAATTCATGATTATCAGCAAGTATTCTGTCATACCAGGAATTGTGTTGTCCAGGATAAAGCCAAAGAATCCGCCGATGAACATGTGCGTGGTGAAGAGCACAACAATCACTTGGTCCAATTCTTTGATTCCTTTGAACAGAGAATATAATATATAGTCATTCGTTACTCATCAGCGGCTTTTGAAATAAATATAAATCTAATAGGGAGAATATGTCTGCCCCTTCCCTTCTCCACAACAAGGTCAGAGGTGAGTTCTAAGGTCAACTTAGACAGACCAAAATCAACAACTGGAGCCTGACAGTAAATCCTGCAGGACAGGATAACAGCCAATCCACACAAGGTTTGTCTCGATCCATCTGTTCGATGGACGACATACCTGGTCAGAAAGGCATTCTTGGCCAGACAACCCAGATCTGTATGTGTTCAATGCCCTGAGCCATTTACCCTGAAGTTGAATTATTTTCACATGTCCTAAAGTGACAGTTTTATATTTAGATTTATATTGGCAGGTGCAAGACTTTTTGTATAACTTCAGTGACAAAGAATTATAACACTTCTTAAGCTTTACTTCAAAAATATGTCATCTTAAGTGAAAAATACAGTTGTTTTAAAGGATCAGTTCACAGATAGACTCTTACTTATACTGAGTGTAGCCAGGAAGATGGTTTAATTGTTATATCTGTATCTCAGATAGGACGTTTCAACATTTTTAAGAGTGAAAACACAGGATCTTTTTTAATGAGGGACCATGGTGCTTCAACCTCCAACCCTCAAATATGCAAATTGTTGTTCTTTAAGCTCATTTGCACTTCATATATTTTCCCGTTTTCCCGCACAAGATGCTTTCCTGCGAAACTGAGGCTCATAATGAAATGTAAAGTTTCAACATATCTGTGGTTTGCAGAAGTGCATTGCCAACATTTATTCTGGTGATTGGACTGAATGCAAAGAATGGAGTGACATCCAGTACCAGACAACCCTTCAGACTATTTTACTCATCCCAGACTTCCTGGATTCTGTTTCACCAGCCCCTATAATTGTCCAGATTTCCCTTTGAACAATTAGAATTTTGTTTGAAATCAATTTATTATGTTATGTGAGAAAAACAAAACAAAAATGCGTCTGTTATCTTTCTGCTGATATATCTTCCTACGCTGCTCCCTTCTTGATCTATTTTTGTGTAATTTAGTCTTAAGTATTTATAACACTTTTAAAGCTCCCCTTAAAGGCCACATGACAGCCTGGCAGGTTTAAGGAGTCATGATAATAGAGCGTATTAAGTCAGCAGGACTACTGTGAAATCTGCAGGTTCAGAGAGGGTCGAGATATGTCGACATGTTGATTTGTGGCTGATTGGGCAGCCACTGTAATCATTGGGCCGCCATGGTACTAATATATCCTGAGTCACAGTTGGCCTTTCATGTGGCATGTGCTACCACCAGTTAACGGGTGAACACAGGGCACCATTGAATATGTGGATGCCTGCATGTCCTATTCCTTCCTTTCATAATGCCCCTCAGGTGATAAACTGCCTGATTAAGTTGTATTGAATTGAATCAAGAATTGCAATCAGTGCTGACGTAGTTTGATTCAGAACACACTCTTGTTCAAAGGACCCATCCACACAGAGACACACAAGCAGGCACAAACGTTTCCTTCCTGGGGAGGCAGCAGTCAAAAGTTCAAGGCACCCGCTGAGTTGATTTTAAGTCCCACAGCCTGTACATCTAAAGACGTCTGGGTGAGCAGCAGTTTGTTTACAAAGGACGCTGACAAGCCCCCTCTTGTGTGGCGCTATCAGCTAAGTGTTGGCTTCAGGGAAAAAACTTGGGGGCAAGAGTGCTTTATCTGCACCGGGCAGATTACAGCCGGTGACATGGCACATAGCCAAGAGGATTGGGAGGTAAGCAGCCTAGACCTGAGAAAACCAGACAAGCCCTCATGCCCAGTGTTGAACTCTGGATTAGCACTTTCCTGGGGGATACTTGCATCACATGACTCATGGGATCAAGGTGTTATGTCTGCAGAGCAGAGCTTTTTAATCTTGAGGATTGCTCTTTTGATGGCGCTTCATAGGAGGAGGCCACAAACCCACTCCGCAGCAATTGATGTGTCATCAAAAGGAGGGAATCATCAACTGATGGACTTTGACTGATCTCTGATTGGTTCTAAGGTCTCGGATTGACCAGACTTGTGTTTGTAAGAGCTCTACGTTGTCTAATTGCATCTGTTGGATTAATGTTTCATGACTGGATAACCATAATTGTGTTCTACCTGTTGTGTGTTTGTGTATGGGTGCATGTATGTTTTATATTTATGTCATTTAAAATGGAGCATGTTCCTTTCATGCAAAACAATATTTCATTTTTTCCCTTATTTTCATTCTGATTGGTTTCATTTTCTCAGTTCCCTACAGGTTTCCTAACTGCCAAGCAAACCAATAGTGACACTAATGAAGCGATATAGACATAATCCTCCGACTTTTCACCCACAACCACTCCCATTGTGTACGCTGCAACACACAAACAGCCCAATGGCACCACTGAACCTAGTTTAACCCAGATTTTACCCAGGTACTGATGTTTTGAGAACTTTGATAGTTTTTCATGAACATTAACTTTGTTCTACACCCAAAAGAAATCAAGAATTATTTGCAAAATAGATGACGGAAATGATGGAACGTCAGCAAGTAGTATCTGTAATGAGCAACATGCCCAAATGAGCAGAAAAACTATGCCATCTAAAAGTGAAAAAATATGACAGTTGACTCATCCAGTGTACCCATGTTGTTGTCTACTTCCCTTTTTGACAATTACCAATGATCTCCACACCACTGGTGCTGCAACTCATGTATAATCAAGAGGAGCCTGTCTGAATCACTCTTATAGCCACACTATTAAAAAAGGGCTGACGACATTAATTACTTTAAAGTTTGGATACTTCTGACACCCTCAGCCTCACATCCCCTTTGACAAGCAGAAAGTCATGTGTGAATATGTAAAGACCAATATCAAGAGCGTAACAGCCCCACCAGTGCCCCCTACAGACTGAACAGCTTTTTACACCTAAATGGACTCATACGGTTTGACTGGACTGTCGAACCAACTGAGATACAAACCAACTTACATATTTTCAGACTGTGTATTTGGGCTAAAACAAACAAACAAGCACAAAAAAGAAAAAGAAAAAACAGGGCACGGTAAATTAATCTTGCCATTTTCAAATCTAGGCTAAAGACCAAAGGTAGCCAATTGTCTGCCATCTGGGCCTGTGGGATTTGAGGAACGCGTTGGCCTCACAAGCTTATGCTGGCAAAATCGCTGCCATCTTTTCAAGTGTAATCTCTAGGTGAAGCAGTGGCGGCATAAAGCCACTTTCAGAGGACACGTTTGCTTCTCTGATAAGAGTTATGGCCTGGTGTCAACTTCTGGTATTGTTTACTGATTTACTGTTTACCGAGTCAACATTAAAGGCAGACACAACATTGCATGTGTTTTCCAACTATTTCAGACAAAAAAAAGAATGTTTTGCGTAGAGTAAAACTACACCAAAACTGTGTATGTGCTAATGTTTTTGTGTGTTACAGTTGTTTTGCCAATTATGAACAGGCATGGCAGCTAGTCTGATTGGGTCGGTTCCCTTACTCATCTTTTGCTTGCCAGATTAAATCACACAGCATGTGGAATTGAAAGCATTCTTGTTACACCTGATGCAGGTGCAGAATAAGAACTAGTCACGGTACAGTAGCTAGAAGATATTGATCATGGTAGTTGATCTTTTGGAAGTATGACACACGTCAATGCCGGGAAATAAACCAGTGGCGTGTGCAAGTTAAGGCCTGTCATTGTGGTGTGTGGCAAAAGTGGTGCAGATGTTTTGATACAGTTAGCTCATGGCCGGGTTTGTTCGCATTACAAAACAGAAAAAATAATAATACCAAACATGTGAGAACGTGTGAGAATTATTTTGCATGATTGAGTTTCTCATTATGCCAAAAGAGTGCAGCCCTTCTCTCCATTCATCATATATATATATATATATATATATAGCCAAAATCGCAAATCAGATTGCCTCAGTGGACTTTACAATATGTACAGTTTGATGCATGCCAAGTCATAATTGTAAAAAAGACCCAAAAGTCACATTTGAGTGAAAGTAGATAAGATATCAAGTTGAAATGTGACTTTGTAAAAGTGAAAGTCAGCTGTATGAATGGTACTTGGGTAAAAGTCTTAACATATCAGGTATTAAATATACTCAAGTATCTAAAGTAAAAGTAAATTACTTGTATCCTACCTGACCTCCAAGACTAAATACTCTTTTTTATGAATATAAAGGTTGTGCCCAGTTGAAGGGATGGTGTCGGTGAGGACGCATGTCCTTTAAGTCTGGTGTGCACAAGTGAGTGTATATCTGTTTGCAAATCACCTGTATCAATGACGCCCGGGTTGGAGTGAAACCAGGTAGGCAAAACAAGGCCGCTGAAGGTAGAGAAGCCAAGGATGAGGAGGTTACGGGACGAGTTGAGGTCCACATACTGGAGAGGGAGAAAAAAAAGAGAGAGAGGAGAGAGAGAAAGCGAGAAAGACTTTGTTATACTGTTCTACTCTGCTGGCTCCCATCTCTGTATTTCGAACGTTGACTCAAATGTCATTAGGAACAATGTGAAAACTTCAAACAGTTCAATTCTGGTTTGAATGAATTTACTTTCATTTGGTAATGATAGGTCAGACTGGGGACACGCTAGTCTATAATTTATATTATTATATTATTACACAACATGGCTGTGAACAACACCTGTCCCACTTCTGAGTTAGTATATTGTCCAGGACTTCACAAGACTTTAAGAGACACTGAAATGTGATACGGGCGCTTTCTGTCCATATGCTCAGCTAAATCTGAGCACCATGTCATTGCAACCAATTATTTTTTATATGTACTATACTGTAGCTCCCATGAGAGTTTGACACCTATGACTAAGACTCAAGGGAGCTGCAATTGTTTAGTGTGAACCCTAGCATCATGTTTCATCTGTTTCATCAAAAGCCGATGTGGAAAAAAGAAGCGCTTATAGGAAAAATACACCATCAGGGTGGGATGCAGCTCTTATTCTAATGAATACGAGATTACAAATCAGGCAAATATTTTATAATATATTTATGAGTCAATATTTTGGGCAAAAAGTCTCTCAAATTCCCAATGCTTGGAATCTAAAAAACATTCAAATACTTTTTATAACACATTAAAGGAGTAGTTTGAGATTTTTCAAACACAAAAGGTCGCAGAGTTTGTGGGTGGTATTAATGGGCAACAGTGCTTAAGACCTGCAGTGGGACTCTTTAATCACGCAAAAAATCTCATGCCAGGAAACAGCATTACAGCTGACCTTACCTCACTCAGTTGCCTGTCTCTTGGACTGCTTCCGCATTACACGAACCACTTAAAGGTTTTTGCCACCCTTAGAGGGCATGCGTGCATCATGGACTCAAGCTTTCAAGACCCAGTAACTGCAATGCTAAATATGCATACAGACGGATCAGTTCTATGGTGTTTTAGTATCTGATGTAGAACTGTGAATTATGCAAATCCCTTCAGGAAACAGCTTAATACCTACAGTATTGATTCTAAATGGTTAGTATGTTATTTTTCTTTCACAGATTTAAGTTCTCTCGACCTTCACCCTGCCAACGTATTCAACATACAGGGACTACCAAATAAACTTCTGTAAGAAACAACCATAACAAAATGCTAATTATTTCCTCCTTAAGCCCTTATTAGCAAAGTAATGAATGTCACTGGAAAAAAAACAAGACCATTTTTGGGAAAGTTACAGTTCATTTACATATTCTTATCTTTGAATTGTTTAAATTGCACATTTTATCTCAAGTATAAACCGTAGTACCAATTTGACCATTTTGATACCAATATACACTAATTGAAATATACCTACATTCAGTCAGATGGCAACACTTTTTTTTCCTGTGTCTGCTGTTTCTGTGTCTGCCTCTTTCTAAATGACAGAAATAACAGTGCACTACCCCTCCCGACAGTCAGTTATACTTTAAATTAAGACCCATGGCAAACATGAACTAAAATAAAAATACTTCTATTCAAACTGTATTGGCAAAACTGGGACTTTTTAAAAGGACAAATTAAAACAGACACAGAAAACGATGATATTAGGAAAAAAACTGGTTGACAAAGTCATGAAAAAGTTAAATTGTAGAACAAAGCAACTGTGAGATATGACAAAAATTAGACCTCTGCTGCAAGTACCCCAGGGGGAAGGATTTAAGGTAGGTATTTTTAATCGATCCCCAAAGGATTCTTCTGTTTTGGGTTGTATTTCAGTTCTCAGGGTCAGTGCCAGAGCAGCATCCCTGGAGACAACTAGACTCAGTATTTTGCTCAAGTCCTCTTGCATACAAGGTTGGATGTTTTGTGTCTCAGGGTCTTGATTTTGTTACAAGGGGGCTGTCTTAATACTCCATACATCAGATGCATTAAATAAAATATGACATGTTACAACAGTGAAATGTGTTTACCTGGAGATTGGATATCCCCACAGCTGCTATCATTCCAAACATGACGAGGAACATGCCTCCAATGACCGGGTCAGGGATGGTAATAAAAACTGCTCCAAATTTCCCAAAGATCCCCAGTAAGATCATCAGGATCCCAGTCGTCTGTATGACCAGTCTGCTGCCAACCTGACATAAAACAAGAGCATAGACTCCTTATCCAATGTGTACAAAATGGGTTAATCCAACATTCTCCACATGCCAGCCTCTGAGGAAAAAAGACAAGGTTTAATAGCTCAATCTCATTTGCAATGATTTTGAGTTGGAGGTAGATGTGAGCGAACAAAGAAAGCTGGCTGAGTTAAAGAATGCTCAGGTCAAGCCTGCAGAGCCCATAAAACATTCAGCAGCACATATCTGAAGCTGTTCTGGAGTACAAACTGACACTCAGTACTTCATACTCTTTACATACTGCTCTAGTGAAATACTGCATGGATATGCAAATAAATACCTGCAAAGTCTCTCACTTCAACCACTTCAACAGAAAGGCGTTTTTCATGGGTGTTAAACTGCATGAGAAAACATCAGTATGTTTCCAAATGTGGTTCCTCACACTCATTCCACTTTTTTTTCTGCAATTTTCCCAGAATGTGAAGATACTGCAATATTTTTGGAGAGAGTGAACAATTTAACAAGATAAAACGGAAGCTTGACATGTGAAGAGGTGTTTTCAACAGCCAAGTACTGCTCCATTGAGCCGTTCATAAGAAGTTTGGGGTCCAAATGTGCTTTATTAGTTTATTGGCTTTATTTTCTATCCATTTTGGTTGTCTTGATGTGCAGTAGTCTGTAAATGTTGACAATGTATTTGAGGTGCGCTGTATAGATAAAGCATGATTCATCGATTGATTAACCAGGTGGTTTAAATTCGACCAGAACCCAGTATACAGTGTAGCTTTGTGTATTCCTACAACAATGTGCTTTTATTCACCTTTCCAATAAGTTACTACATGGAGCAATTTTATCAGAATTAAATCTAGTTGTTGTAAACCAGATAAGAGGACGCACATCATAAATTTGACCTCGTTACAGTCACAAACTGAATCTAATTTATGAGCATTTCACATCAGCAACTCACTAAAACGGAACTTAAACCAAAAAAGGCCCCACAAATAAATTTTAACTGAAACAACTACTCCCTCCCTAGAAATGTATGACATTGATTTAAATTATCAGTCTGGTCCGCAGCTCAGGCAGTAAGGCTCACAGACAACTGCAGCACACAATCAATAAATCATCTTAAATTATGAGGTTTTCCTCTGTATTGTATTACAAGAACGTTATTAAAAAGTCAAGAAAAATCGTAACTGATCCCTCCTGGCCTGCTCACTATCTTACTATCTAAGGAGGTGCTACAGGCCACTGAGTTTCAAAGACAATTGAATCCATGATAAAGTATTAGTCATTGTGCTTGTGTATCAATATATATTTTTTTCTCCTACTTAATCTTTATCTAACCGAGACGGCCTCTTGAGATATAATTGAGGGTCCTGGCAAGACCAACCATTATTCACTGAGCGAAAAAGGAGCTCACAGTAAAACACGACAGAAGACAGACAATTAAACACACGGTGTCCAAGAAAAAACTGCTTTAAGCTAAACAGTGGCATTTTCCCCTTTTTAGTTCTCAAAATAATTTTTGGTCCTCTAGTATGAAAATAACAGTTATTGTGAGCTTTGGCACACTGAACTGTGCTTACATCCCATGTAATCATTAAACTGAAGCCAATACACAATATTAATTTGTAAATGAGTCTGACTGACATTAATGTAAACATTGCAACTCATAATAACTTTGTAATTTACAACAAAAAATGCCTGGATGATGCCCGCAGTCAGGGGATTACAAGTAGATTCTAAGCCATCGGAATGAACTTAATGTTAACAGAGGAGCAGCCTCTACCTTGCAACGCTCCCAGCCATACAGATAATCCCCCATGAATCATCATTATTTGTGCATTCCATAAGTGAGTCAGTCTGCCCTCCACTTGGAACTAAGTAATACATAACTGTGTGCATCACATGTGCAGAAGTAATAAAGTATGTCACATGAGTGAGTTTTTGCAGTGCGACTGTGGCTGAAGTCTGGATTTGACACGACAAAAACGTTAATGAGAATTATGAGATGATTTATAAGTCAGAACCTGTAGGTATTTTCAGTATTTACAACCATTTATAACCTGATCTTCCATGTGCACAGAGCTAAAAATAAAGATCACAAAGCATTCTCCGACCCTTTACAGGGTTGAACTCACCGGGTCTACTAGAGTTTTCATTGTAATGTACCAGAACTAAAGATAGCAGCAGGGATTCTTCCAAGAGGAAGTGCCAAGGGGCAGTGAATCACAGCGCTCTGCTAGACTTTAAAGTCCTTTACTGACACATGCAGGAAGTGACAAGCATCTGACAAGATACAGTAGAGTGGCCCTCTTTTAACCTCTTATAAAGAGCTCATATTATGCCTTTTAGGTTTGCCTTTCCTTAATTGTGTTATGCAGCATATTTGTGCATTTAAAAGGTCTTCAAAATGAAAAAGCCGACACCAAAGGGAGTTACACTGATCCTGCACTACTTGAAACACCTGGTTTGGAGTCGAGCATTTACTTCAGTAACTTATGTGGGTCACTATGTTACAGGTGGTACGTTAATATAAAATGTTTTATACATATATTATAAAATACGTCAGCAGACATACAGCATACGTTATTTTAGATCATGCTACCTTGACCCGCCCTTCTCTGCCTCTGATTGGCTATATACTGCCTGTTAAGTAATGTGTATGTGCAACTCTCATCAAAGGCTGAAGAGAGGTGAGATGTCACATTCTGTAGCTAAAACGGAGCATTCAAGACACAGTGTGAAAAGGGGTGCTGCAGCAATGCACCATCTGAGAAATAAAATGTTTTTTTTTTTTTCAAATAAACCTAAACCTATCTACTAGGACCTCCAAATAACAGCATGAACCTGAACATTAGCATTATATGACATATTTAACTTGTTGTAATGTAATATTTGCCATTTGATTTGTTAGCTGGAGTACACTAGGTTTATATTGTTCTCTTAAAACAACTGCTGTTGGAAATGGGGCTGAAGAGAGCACTGAGACTGAACCATAACATAATAACCCTAGTGAAGAAAGTGGAATATTAAGCAGCATGATTGGCAGCATACTTGTCCTGTTAGTTGGTGCAGACAAAAACAGAGCTAAAGGCGGAGTGCAAACTGGACTTACACAACGAAAATTCGTTGGTTTGTAAAAACACAAGAGCAGATGTGTACCTTAGTAATGCCAAGTGCAGCGATGTTCTGGCTGTAGGAGGTGGTGCCATTTCCAGTTCCCCACAGTGCAGCCAGGATACAGCCGATGCCCTCCACGGCGATACCTCGGTTGATGGCGTGAGTTGGTGGGGGAGGGGCACCGGACAAGCGAGCACAAGCGTAGTAGTCACCAATTGATTCCATGGTAGATGCCAAGACGCCTGCCATCATACCCAACACTGAAGACACACTCACTGTGGGCAAACCCCATTGACCTATGGGTACAGAGTGGGTATGCTTTAGTTTCCATACATGTGCAGATGCCAAGCTAAGTTTGACACATGGATAGCATCAAACCAGATTTATATCAGAGGTGAGTGGGAGTCCACTGAAGGAGCATGTTTTTTTATTGCATGACTGATACCAGTGAGTTATCTTGGACAGCTTTGTTGCGTGAACTTTAGCTAATGTTAATTATGATCAAAAAACAACAATGTTTTAGGCACTTAAATATTGTCTTTGTATCCAGTCAAAAGTTTTTTTTACTTCTGTTTACTTACTTTAGATACATCCTGGCAATCAAAATCCTCCTGTTCTGTTCCTATGCAGATCATTTTGTTTCTTTTTTTTTAACATCATTTTATGGCCTTTTTGTGAGTATAGAGTAAATTGTTGTAGTCTTGTTCTAACCACCCTTTTAATATAGATCTGTGAGGATGTGTGTTGTTTAATAAGTACCAGTTAAAGCAGAGCAGATCATTTTCATTCAACATTTTGGCAGATCATTAAAGAGCAGTTGTGCAACCCTCAGCCAAGCCAAAAATATCTTGTATCCAGTTTTTGGATGTTTGTCAAAAATTTAATTAAGTGTCTGGAAAACAACTTCAGTGAATGGTAGGAAAAATGATACTCGCAAGTTTCCAACCACTTTTGGCAGCTAGGGTCCTTTTTTTATATTTCTTATTTATTTTTCACAGCAATAATTGACAGATTGACATGTTACGTGTCGTGTTATTTTACGTGACTTAATTACTCCTTTTAAGCAACATCAAAATATATGTTTAAATAAAGAGTTGGCACCTCCTCTCCCCCAAGTGTTATTACCACTGGATCATTTTACTACCTACAACTACCACCAACAACAAAGGATAAAAAGAGTTTATTTGTTTATTGAATATATAATTGATAAGTGAAAGCAGACAGACTGGATCGCTGGATTTCCTGCCTAGTGGCAAACAAAACAGCATAGTGAAAGCAAGGTGTACAGTGAACCAGTCTATGCACGGATGATTCCAATATTCTATAGCCATTGCAATGTGCAATTAACATGGACTTCATAATTAGACGTTGAAACAAACTAAAAAAGTATAGTTTGAGCCAGTTTAAATTATGGCATTCGTGCACTCACCGGGGTAAGGCACATGAAACCAGGGGGAGTTCGTCACAGCATTCATGTTGATGTCGGTCCTGGCTGAGAAGCCGTACTCATCGGATTTTGATGGAAAGACGTCAAAGATGGTCAGCAAGAAGCAGATCAGCCAGCCACCACACATCCCGAGTAGAGCCTAGAGTTTTTTGTTGGATGCAGAGTGTCTCAGTACATGTTAGCTCAATATCAATACATAACTACAACATACATAACTGATATTTGTAAGCAACTCCTTGGTGAGGCATTATTCACTGCATGTTTTCAAGACCTTTGAGACATTAAGTATGATGCTAACTTACATACCTTGCCTCATATAGGCCACAGAGGCAACAGTACCTGCCAGTCATCTGATTTATGGAGATCGTATTTGTTGGATTATGAGGCCACTTGAAAAGTTATAATTCATTCCATTACTGTGCTGTCAATTTCAGCCTGCATGCGTCATACAACACACCCTGGGCATCTGCGTGCACTTTTGATTGCATTCGTACGAGGATTAGATGGAAGCAAAGAGTTGTGCACAAGAATGCTTTTATCATATGCAGGGCCCTTGGAGTCGCTCAAGGGCAGAAAAACATGGCAGGAAACAGTCTTACTGAGTTACTTGATCTGCTTTCATGTCATCTTGTCACAAGAGGAAGATAAACTGAGTGAGATCCATAAAAGCGAGAAAAATACGCATGCATACAATTATACATACAATGTGATTTACGTGCCAGAATACAGAATGCCAATGCATTATATGGCCACTTAATGACGAATCAGACTAACCTCATATAGGTGGGCTCTTTTCATGCCAATTTGTAATCCCCTGTGCAGCTTTTCATGCTTTGCATGGCTTAATTTTATGATGGATAATATAAATTAATGACAACATGGTTTACCATAGGATCAAAAGACCTTAAAGGTGGTGAGTGTTAGTTCTTTTCAAAACGTCACCAGATGTGAAGCCCTTCTCCGAAAATGTGTTGCTGCCATACATAAAACATTTCAAAACTGAACCCTGAGGCTAAAAGGACTTAAAAGTCTCCTGTCAGAAGGAGCAAACTTCAGTTTCATTTTTTTAAATCTTTGTCCAGTGAGTTGGCATTTCATTGGCATGTATAAACTCTGGGCTCCTGCAAACAATATCAATTCTGGCTGTTGTTGAACATAAAAAAAAAAATTAAAAAAATCTTTTTTTTTGATAGACAATTTTTCTAGAAGTGATTGAAGTGCACAATGTAAATAACTATCTCTAAACAGTATCATGTCATTTAGTATAGCCATGCATTGTGATTGACAGTGACCAGTAGGGGATCATGGCTGGTATGAAACAGCATCAGTGTGGAGGGCAGGTGTTGAAAATACCATGTGTGCATGACTGAAGCCCATCCTTTGAAAAACAGCGATTTAAAAACTTTCCCCTCACCACAGGCGTGTCCACCTGACAGGTAATAACTGTAATCAGTCATAGTTGAAAGGTTTAGAAAATGGGGCTCACATAATCTCACAAAAAACTTTGAATGAGGTTGTGTTTGTTCAAGTCATACACAAGCCCAGAAAAGACAACAGAACGTGAAAAAGAATAAGGATGTAATTCTGTAATTTTCTCACAAATCAGTATTCATTTATCTTAGCCGCATCGGCTGGTATTTGTGTGTTAACAGAACAGAAAAAGGGTTATTCCACATGTGCAGGATTCCATGAGGATGTTACTGTTAAAGGCCAAATAAACCTGTTTTCTTTTAAACAAGTTGCCCAGTACATGCTGATCAAGTAAACAGTTGTGTGTCACTGCTATAAGATAAAAGCAACAATATCACCAAGGCTCAAGGAGCAGAGATAGGAACACTTGATGCTCTTAACTTCTTTTTACAATTCTGTTTAATTGTTTTTTTCTTTTTTTACTTTTACATTAAAATATTGAATTGAATTAAACATTTTGTAGCCCTTCTTTTAAAGAAATAAGGGTTATCGTACACACTGCCAGACCATCTCTCTTAATGAATTGTCTTAATAAAAAATCTATCTTTGATTTTGCAAGCTGGATTGGCAGGGCGACTTATCAAAGTGTTTTCATTCATATGCTTACTGTAGTTTTGAAGCTAGGCAAAGACGTTATATGCAGGTTGGATGGATAATGTTGGCAACTCACAGAAAAGAGCTTGAAGAGCGGATACTGGAAGACCGTCCACTTCTTATCCTTATAAGCAATCAGTGGAACATCAACTTTGCTGAGGTACTGCGAGAACAGTAGGATCAGACAGACAGTGCTGTGGGAAAACACAAGAAAGGGCAATATGTCACTCACAGCTTCTTCCCTCAGGGCCCGGCCCCAACACACAACTATTTATATAATTTTGCTTAAGCACGGAGGCTTCCATACATCACAGTTAGGAGGAGGTCACAGCAAGTGTGCACATGCCATTTTACACAACCGGCAAGCCCACATGATGCTAGTCATAGTGGAAAGGATTATGGGTGACAGTTGACACGGGTGACAAGTGTATGAAAAGTGGTCATTTAAATGTTGTAAAACCCTTTATTCAATTCTCTGCCTTTCAGTGGCGTTTCATTCCGCACATGAAGCACTTCACGCCATGCATGAAAACACTGCCTGCTGTGCATGACATATTGTTCAGGGCCCATGCGAGTGTCATGGTGCATTTATTTCAGTGGGAAAGCCTGCAGCCTGGTCAACACATACAAATTATAGTTTCAGACACTTGTAGAATCAAGGCTGAGATGCACTGATGCTGTTCTGATGGCACGTGGTGTCCCAAGGCCTTATCACAACACCATTTGCATGAAGTATTATTCTTTTTGGATTTTCCAAGAACTTAAATTGTAATACAAAGATGAAGACTTCTCCTCCAAAGTAAATGCCTTGATTTTTTTTTTCACGGGCAGGAAGGCTGGCAATGCATTCTGACATTGGTAAGTGTGAATCCACTGGATGATTTTAAGGAGACCTCAGGACATCTCCAGCTTTGTGTTTGTGGCAACAAAAACGGGAACACATCATGTTTTGGCTTAAAGTACCACACCCTAGCCTAGTGGTTTCTGTACCTAAACCTAACCAGAGCATAAGCACAGCATTGTCATAGGATGAAATAAAAAAAAAACTGAAACAGAATAAAAATAAAGTAGCAATATAAAGAAATGTGAAGTTTTAGCATATTTGTGGTTTGCAGAAACGTTCTTGCCGACATTAACTCTCAGTCATTTTGAAAGCTGCAGCTTGTGGTTCTGTTGAACCATATTGTGGACAGAATACTGTGTGAGTACTGGACTGCACAACTCTCCCACAGCTTAATGGGATTAAAATGACAAAATTACAATACGAGATTGATTTAATAAGATTAATGGGGATACTTTGAAGGATATAGATAAGATACAGGAACAAAAGGTCAATTTATAGCCAAAAAGAGAAGTCCCATACATTCCATCCATCCTGCTGACGTACTCCAACAAAATCTAATTGCATGATCATTCATTCAGTCCTTGTCTGTTTTCCACCCTCTTTGTCTCTTGACCAAAGCAGTCACGTCCACTCTTTAAATCTACCTAATCTCCTCAACTTCTGCAACTCACTGTTCCACATGACCTCTCCTTTCATTTACCTTTGCCCCAACCCCATGAAATCTGTCTTAATTTACCGCCGCCATCTCTAGATAATGCAGACTAAAGTCATTACACAGAGTGATCCTTGTGGGTTTTAAAAGGGCTCAGCACATCCACCTCCCGGTGCCATATATGGATGGTAATCAGTCACATCCTTCTTAGCCTCAATGCCCTGCTTCTCCCCAGCAGTCTCTGTTCAGGATAGCCGGCAGCTTACTGGAGCTGAGACGCAAACATCTCGTGGCTGTAATTCAACTCTGCGAGCAGACAACAGATTCTGAGCCTCTGCCAGTCTGATAGAAGACACGGAGAGTGCGGGGGGAAATGAAGCCGTCAATTTCCAAAACATGATTGGTGTGATCAGGAAAAACAACTATTGATGTCCTTTAACAATTTTAAAGGATAAGTTCACCTCAGAATTAACATGCAGTCAAACAATTTTGGAGCTTCACAGCAAAACAGCGTTACAGCATTCTCCAAAACTACTGAAGTAGATCTGGACTGTTCAAAAAAGAGGTTTTCAAAAATATGGACTACGATACTTCACCATCTGCATCGGGCTGAGTAGACATTGACTGAATTGTCAATTGACAATTGGTGAATTGTTAATTTAGGCTTGAGGACAATTCACGATCACTTCAGGTAAAGGTGTGTCATAGTATACACACACATACTGTCACTGTGCAACACACTGGTGTAAAACACCATCCACTTACAGAGCTGCTATTCCCCAGTGACCTCCACACTTCTTCCCAGATTCAATGAACAGAGACAGGCCGATGAGGTTGATGGTGGGAGCGATAGCCAGCGGGCCGATGTATTTCAGCACGAGGCCCACCAGGCCAGAGAAGCCCAAGACAATCTGGAGCAGGGAGGACACAAGGATGGCTCCCTGGATCTGTGGACGACAAGTGAAGCGGGACGCGACTCAGACACATAAGCCATTTCTTTGTACTCAACTGAACATCGCAGCGACGAGGAAGCTAAAAATGTATGAGAAAAAATGTGAGGAAAACACGTTTAACCATCATAAATCCACCACGACAGATGGGTTTGTGATTCTTGTCTAACAGATTTTATTTTGTGCATGTGAGAGTGGTACAATTGAGCACAGTTTTTTAGCGTTTTGTTTGATCCCACAGTTTTACCTTTGTTTCAACTTGGGGGTTTTTCAGAGCAGAGTTCGAAACAATGACTTCCCATGAGTCCATGTGGTTTGACCAACCTATTTGAGTTGGTCTCTCCTTTTGTCTTTGTCTGTGAACTGGAATGCCGTTGTTAAATTTCCCTGATTGCAGAGAAGTGAAAAGCGTGTAGGCGTTCAAACCACGCATTTCTGCACATTAAAACTTTATTGGTCCTTTGTTACTTTTATTTATTTATTCTAAGTTTATGCTTCCCTTGCACCCTTGCATCTCTGAGTTTTACCCCAAATCTTAACGTTTAAACACAATTTTCTATTACCAAAAAATATACACTTTAATTAACAAAATGACTTTTTAAAGATGATTCCTGACCCACACCCAATCTCTTAAAGCTGAAGTTGACAATTGTAGAGAAAGATACTTGATTACTGAGTCTCAAATCAAATGCTGATAGCTTTGGGTTGGCCACTGGACGTGAACCGAGACATGCGATTTGTGTGAGCTTTCGGGATGCACACATATAGAGAGATAAGCTGAATGTTATGAATGTCAAATCTCTGTCAGCATACAGACATTTAGGTGTGACAGAATGATACAGGTCTTCAGCGTTCCCCTTAAATCCGTTACCGCTGCTAAGGGGACCGATTGGATTCCCTATAGAGGCACAGGGTACTGACAATCATCTCCTGGCTGAATGTTTTACATACCTCGCGCATCCGTGACATCCAGACTTCATCAGAATTTTCCACCTGTAGTGGACTGGTGCCATTTTGAAGCTGCATGGACAGCATAACGGGTGCATTCGGGGCTGGACATTGCCACTTTGGCAGAGCGAGAATGGCCAGAGTCGGAGTGATGAAACTGAAGGTCCCACCCTGGAGGATTGGTAACCTGCAAGTCAGTGAGGGGATTAAAGGTCAGATTAGGAAAGAGTTCACTGGAGCAAATGAGGTCAGGTCTCTGCAGACGAGGTTGACTTGGATCTGCTCAAAATGAGCCTCATGGACGCGCTGAGGATTTTAATGAGCAGGTTGCTTTTGTCCAGCAAGAAAAACAATTGAACAACTAGTGCTATTTTTATTTTTTGTTGCTTTATTTAGCAAGGAAGTTACCATTCAGATACAGAAGCTCTTCTTCCGAGGAGCATTTAAAAAAAACCAATAACTACATATTATGGGTGGAACTGAAAAAATGACTAACCCTCATAATTTTAGTTTTGAGAGTTTCACTGATTGTGCTATGGGTAAGCTTTAACCAGCTCAAAATGTTCACCTTATGATGAAACACAGTGAGTAACTGTTTAATTATGAAGAGTGTCCCGACTGAAATGCATCTATAGAAATCTGATTTAAATCATATTTCAAACCTCCTCGAAAAGCAGTTTGGATTAGGATTCAGTTGATCTGGCGACAATCTGGATTTGCCAAAAAAAGTTGAGCTGGCAGTCAGAATTTAGCTTGGTTCTATGTTGACAAAATGTTGCTTCTTTGGTCAGCTTCGCCTTTGGGTCGGGTGCCTGTGGGTCAAGGACGCTGTGACATCATGGAGTGCCATTTTCACACAGCTGCCTACTGCAGGAACATCTTGAGGGAAAATTCTTTAAATGTGGCACAAAAGTTAACTTGGACTCAAGGCTGAACTGATCAGATTTTGATGGTCAAAGGTCACTGTGACCTCTGCCAAAAAAATTTCTGGCCGTAATACAATGCCATGGCTCAGGAACAGCAGCCCAACTGGTGCACAGAGGCAAAACACCACAAGGCTGTGATTCTAGTTATTCTTATGTATCCTCTTGTTTCACAAAGCCCCTTCATTTCACAGTTTGAAAAGTCCAATAAAAATAAAGATTACCGTCCTTATTATTCAATGTCAAAATCTTTGCTGGGATCCCTCTTTTGTCCCTTTAAGCTTTGCCAAGCTGTGTGGGTGGAGAACTCAAACAAAAGAATTAGCTATTTGCTCAGTCTTACAGCAGCGCTAAAGGGGCAGGAATGTGTGTGTGAAGCCCTTCGCTGTATTGTTCTGTGCTGTGTGCGTGGGAGGCAGCTGCTCCGTGGTGAAGCATAAAGATTGATGCATTAGTTTCACAAGGATTTTCTTCTCAAACTGCCAAACAGCTCCCAGAATGTCACATCTCTATTGTAAAAGGAAAGCCGCAAATTAAGCTGAGTCAACTAATTCAGGACTGATCCTGAGGGGTGAAACCCATTTCCACTAGGTCATGCGGAGCTCAGAGATGGACTGACTGACAGATTTGACTCCACGTGAACCACTGCATCGCTGCACGAGCTTGTAAGCTGCTGCAGGACCGCTGCAAGAGGTGTTGGAGGACGGAGTTAATTCATAATAAAACAAGATGTCACACTTCCTTGTCATCATCAGAGGGTGTTTACACACTTGGTGCAAAATTGTGTGTGAGAGGAAATATGTGAGACTTTCCTCCCATCTTCTGAACATTCTTAACTGGAGCATTCCCTCAGTTTGTACCTGCAGTAAATCTTCAACCTGGCTGATACTTAAAATGTGAATGCACACACACACAGACACACACACAGACACACACACACACACACACCGATGAATACCACTGCACAGTGAGGTTAGAGAAACTCAGAAGTTCACATGCCATCAGGATGTTTCTCCACACATGTAAGATTAGACAACTTTTAAGTCAGTATCTCTGTGTGGCCTGACACTTCCTGGTTCACTGGGGGCAGAATGAGGGGGCTGTTACCTGGAACCGACAGCGGTCTGCAGCAGCGTGCATAACCCCGACACGAAGAATATGGTGGAGATGAGCTGGCTTTTGGCGACGTTGTTGTCCTTTATGCAGAGCGGCTCGGCCAGGATCAGCGGGACTGCGATGATGCCGCCGAACGCGAGGATGTAATGCTGTGGAGGCAGATGAGAGTGGACGGGTAAAACAAATGTTTTTCTTCACATCAATTTAATCTCGACTTCTTCTTTTCCTATGAAATGAGCTGTTCTTCCTTGGGATACGTAGATGGAGAAATTTGTGTCACCAGATATCTTTTTTTTTTTTTTTTTATGAAATACAGACAACAACATTACGACACAAAACAAGAAAAGTTGTTGCAGCCTTGCTGTTTTGAAAAATCCAGCATGATACTCTAGTTTCTCGCAAATAAGTGTGCATGCAGCTTATAGTTTTCCCCTCAAATAAAACTAGATTGATAAAATTTTATTGATGTCAAAACATGAAACTTTGGTACAGAATTTCTTTGATGTAGCAAACCAGATGCTTTTTTCTTTTATTCATAATTATTTTCTCCAGATTTGAATCTTTAGCAACAGTGACCGAAGGGATAACGAGGAAACATGGCAGGATGACATGCAACAAAGGTTCCGAGCCAGAATCAAAGTGGGAATGTTGCCCGAACTTAGTAACCAGAACCAACCGTTTGTAGTTCAGATTAGGCAGAAAGGCTTCGGCATCTGTCATAAAACTTGGCACATGAGATAGTGCCAGATCATTTTAGCTGGTAGGGTGCGTGTGGTCTCAAATTTGTGCATGATCTCTATTATGTGTCGACACGAATATGAACTCGTTCTTCAAGAGTGTCCTCCCTCCATTAACGGCCAAACAGTTTGTGAGTCATTCCCTTAAAGACAGCACCCCTTTCACCACAACACTGTTCCTTTACGAGAATAATACATATAATGTTATTTTTCATTTGCTGCTGTTTAGTTTTATATGGGTTTGGAAAACCAAAGCCACAGTTAACCTGACAGTGATTGTCGTGATTGCTTACTTGCCAACCTTGAGACCTCAACAATTTGAGTTTAGACATTATTTCCTGCTTCCTGGTGCAACAAAATTATTACACTGCAGCTGCATTTTTATGAACGAATACTCCAAATGTTAGCTACATTTAATTCTTGGGAAAAAATGCTGAATAATTTGCCCCTCTGGCAAAAACTAATCATCCATTATGATATTAATTCATCTATTGCCCCTGCAGAGTCTCTGCCCTGCACTTGTCTAACAGACATTGATGCAACAGATTTGACAAAATACACGCAGCTTTCTTCATAACTTTCTATGAAAAATAGGATGTCATCCTTGCAGGATGTCTGCATTCCCCTTCTCTTCTTTATTTCTCTGTCCATCTCACACTCACTAAGGTGGACAAAGAGCAACAGCACAGCAGACTACATGCTGTGTTTTTGGGGTTTTTTGTGTGTTTTTCCAGGAAAAAAATTAATAAATCATCAAGTTACACATGTTCCATAGCCATGAATAGTTAAAAATGGCAATGATCAGACTCTCATATCTGAAGGCCCTTTAACGAATCACATGCAATGGACACTTCTGCCAGGAAAAAATAACCAATATCTGAGCTCTAAAAATGACTTTATTCTACATCTACATCATTTCAATTTTTTTCCAAACTGTTTACAGAAACCTCTCCCTCCCTCACAATCCTGCCATTTTCACAGAGGTACAAGACACGTTTTTTTCAGTGGAAAACAGACTCTATCTGTTTTTCACCAAAATAAATGAGTTCTCTTCCTCCTGAGTACAGGACTCATTAATTTCAATGGAAAACATTTTCACTGAAATAAATGAGTCCTGTACCTTGTGATGCCAAAAAAATGCCAGGAAGGGCTCAGGGTTCAGAGGGATTGATGCAATGACTGGGAAACAACTTCTCTGAATAAACATGCCGACTGCACTACATTGTATGTCCAACCCGTCCCATTGATCACACAGTATAAACTTTTTTATTTTTTACAAAACAAATCCCCAGTTTTTCCGCTTGAAATTATTATGACACCATCACTTGACACAGCACAGGCTGTATGATGAATGCTCTCTTATATTTTAATTTATTTGATAATAAATCTGCCCACACCACTTTATAAACAGGGCATTGTTTAAGATATTCTTGAACATCGTGTCCTTATAGTGCTTAAATGCAACGTTTAACTGTCCTGCACGCTCCATACATGTGCGTGCACGTGTGTGTAAGTGTGTGCTGACGGGTTGGGGGATGATAGGGATTAGCACTGATTTTAAAGAATGTTGACTAAAAGAAAAGAGAGCAATGGAAGGCAGATGTTGATAGGACCTTACATGATTTATTGGGGTATTCTTGAACTTGCAACTCCCGTAAGTCTGAAGAATATGGTTAAGGTCAGTTTAATGACCGTAGAAACTGAGGGGGAGACTCCCTCTGGAAACAGACTTGTCAAGGCCTCATGCTATCTGAAGTGCATATTTGTCTTAAATTGACAGAAGCTCTGTCACATTATATGTATTATTTCTCACCTTGTTTTGACAGCCAATCCTCCCCTGAAAAATGACCTTAGACCTACAGGTCATCTGTGCAAGCAGCTTATAAGCTGTATTTATGACTGGGCGGCTACTTCTGGTGGCCAGAGTTAGTATGATGGGAGCAAAGAAGGAGGTTAGGTGACACAGTGCAGCGACAGAGGAGGTTGCATGGGTCAGAACACCCTGAATTCCACCCAGAAGACATTTGTTAATTAAAAACTAAAAAACATGATCGACTCATTTGATCTTACACCGTTTACTTGGAAGGGGCTCTTTGCTACTTCAGTGATGTTCTGGAAGCCTGTCACCAGACTCAATTTCTTAACTACCATCAGCTACCTTTGCTCTCTGTGAGCGGACCGATCTGAGTCCTTCACAAAGAAATACACAGTCCAGCAGCATTAAACACCATTCGGAATAAAGAAGTTAACCAGTCATGTACCAATTCAAACCCAAACTATGATCTTTTCCAACCTAAACAAGTCATTTTAGTAATCAAACCTAGCGAAATGTCTGACATCAGATGGAAGGTCCAGTTGCTGGTAGTCTCCAACGGTCACAGACGTATTTATACAAACATATATTTCAAGTATGTCGTACAACCCCACTGTGGCAAAAAGTAATATTTTTCCCTAAATCTAACAAATAATGAAGGGAGACATGACTCACAAAACAAGCTTATAAAATAGCAGATGTGACCTTGTACCAAATAACATGATGTTCTTAATATTAATCAAAACCTTTCACTGAAAAAAATATATCTAATCTCATCTTAATGATTGTGACACTGGACCAGTTTCTATTCCTTCTTAATGTTACCAGTGTGGTTGACAATAACAACAAAGGTACTTGTCCTTGGGGTATTTCAAATTAATCAACACCATTACTCTGCTGCCAAGCCTCTTGCTTCTGCATTAACTGCAATAACTCCCAAAGCTTTACTCCTCAATGTTCTGTGTACACCCTCCTCTTATTATATCCAATGAAGTTACCGAACAGGGGAATTGAAGCTCTCCAAGCAAATGAGATGGTCAGTTAACAACCACGTGTAGCTTAGCTCAGTTGCTAACTGGACACTGACTTGTGTTCTGATCGAACTGTCTAGCTTTCTGTGGCCTCATTGTCAACAATGTCTAGTTGGCTTGCTTATTGGCCAACGTTGGCCATGTTTTATTAAAACCGCTACAGAATTTTGCCATATCAAGTCCCAGTATGTCCAAGCCATTGTGCTTGATTCCTTGGGCAGAGAGTATGTCCATATTTTCAAAATGAATAGAGCACATTTCTGGATTATGATTAAATGATATGATTCAATTATAAATCACCCTTTTTAAATGGAATTAAGTTTTCCCAAATAGAATTGAGAGAGGGCATTTCTATCTGGACTTCAGTACTAGTCAAAAAAATGTGACCGCAACAAAAAATACGTGCCCTTTACATTGTTAATGTGGTTTATGCAAACCAAAGGCACTTAAGAACTTACAGATTAGTGCTTTCAGCCAGGGAAAAGTCTATAAAGTGTGGTCAGATGCAGGAAACAGCGACTGAGCCTTCTGGCGGTATCAGGGTCAAATATAAATCAAACACAGGAAGGACACAACCTGGTAACTCTGGATGCATGCTGAATAACACTCGGATTAGGTGCTGAGTAAATTGTGCTGCCTGTTGAACAATCCTGCAGATTTATCCTGTGCTACTCACTGATGTGATTAAGTAAAAAAAGAAAAAAAAAATTGTGTCATGTCAGATGTCCAGGCTGTTGTTTCGGCACTGAGCTGACCCAGGTGACGTGGGCACACCTGGCCTTTCACGTCCGGGGAATTTACAGCTCGTAGACTTTTCCTCTCATGTTTTTACAGTTTCAGAGGGACGATTTCACAAGTGCCCTGTAAAATGTGCCTCCCCAGACGTTAACAAGTGCTAACCATTGTTTGTAGACCCTGGCCCTATAACTGCTGTCATCTGCTGAGGTTTCAGTCGGATGTTTTGGTCATTATTCATTCAACAGTGCCGCAACTCAGACAAGACATGATACCAGCATCAGATAACAGGAAAGCACAATGTATGTGGAATGGCAATGGCTCATTTTGAACTTAATGGCTCTTGGTGGCTGTAAGTAGCTCCAGTCAGCAATAAATAACATGTTTTTCTTTCATAAAAACAATTATTGACTAATACCTGATTTGTTTGTTGATTGCTTTAGAACAACAAAAACGTCAGCAAAAAGTATAAAGTGTTTCTCCATAATGTTTTGTTTTGTTTAGCCTGAACCCTAAAGATAGTTTACAATCATAAAAAAGTAGGAGAAACAGCAGATATTCACATTTGAGATGCCTGAAACCCTCAGCAGCTTGGGCTACTTTCCTGAAAAATTACATAGTTACTTTCCAGGAAGTCATGACACTGATTTCAAGAAACGGTTTGTGCTCAAGTGAAAACAGCGAGGTGACAAAAAGATGTGCTGGGGCTGTAAAAATGTAAAGGTTGTGGAAAAGTAATGAGACCTGTGGACACAGAGACAGCTGTAATAATGATGGAA
>CAEMYA010000045.1:110493-160312 GCA_903131615.1 Diplodus sargus | reverse complement strand
CTGCATGATTCAAATGTCATGGCTGCTCTGCTCTGAAACAAAACTCATGACCTTGCGGTCTTCTGATTTCCTTACGTAAGCTCAAGCACCCGTGGGTAAGACGTATTCTCATCCATAGCCTTTTTTTCCCCTGTACATTGACCTGTATATTGCACATATTCTCTTTAATCTCTATTTTTTAAATAAAAACAAATCCCCCTCCAACATGAGATTTGTGAGTATATGAGTATATGAGTATATATACATATATATATATATATATATATATATATATATATATATGAGTATTCATGAGTATAACTTCTTGCGTGATCAGAGCCTGGTAGGTTTAATGTCAGCATCAAATCCTTGTGCATTACTGACGTAACGTAAGTGACAGCTGCTTAATAACCTTTCAACATCAAGGGGGTTTAAATGACAAACATTTCAAGTGCCGCAACCTGTTTTAAGTAGTTTTAAGTGTTAAACATGATGACATTCGAATATGGATGATCACATAACTTGACACTTCAAAACCCATAAATGTAGCCACGTGTGGGTGATCGCTGTGAGGGAGCAGGCCCTTTGCTGAGAGGAGAAAATGTTAGCTTCCGCCCCTCATTTGGCACCGAGAGCCACTTGATTAGATTTATGCAAGTTTGCTGGATCGCTTTTCGGGAACAAAAACAGTCCTGTTCTTTTGGAGCAAACAAAGCTAAATCTTTCATAATGGATTTTTAAAAAATCAATGCTGAAATGCTGGTGGGTAAAATAAGGTTTGAAGTTGGAGAAATACCACATCGGGCACTGCTCCCGCTTTCTTATTTTTCCGTCATCTCCATGGTATCCAGGCTATTCTCCACCCAGCTTGTTCAGATGGGATGTGACAATGTAAGATTTCATTGCCGGTAATGATGGACAGAGACATGACTAAAATTGAATGCTTATGTTGCAGCAACTTAATATACCAATAATCTGTCAGGGCTTTTCTTCTGTCTGTTGTTTGTTTTGGCTTCATATAAAAATAAATCAGATAAAGCACCTTTAAATAATGATTCCTGCCGTGATGTTCAGTTCAGGGAGGATACCAAAATGACCTCTACAACATTTACTATCACAGTAAATAATAACCAAAGACAATTAGTTTACCTGGAAGCCGAGCAGAATGCAGAGGTACCATGGCGGCCTGTCATTGAGGGAGTAAACCAGATCCACACCTTTGTCCACAGTCTCCTCCGGGGCCTCTGTCTGTGGCTCGCCAATATCAACTGTTAGCTGTGGCTGTTCATCACTGTCCTTGCCCTTTCGAGGAAAACAGCAATTAGTCATTTATCCACGCAACATCAAACAAAAAACAACATTCTCTTATGAATTAGGTCGAATTCCATCTAGACTATTTGGACACCGACTCCCAGAAAACAGATCCTCGACCAGTCACTCGCTGTTGAATTGCACATGCCAGAGATTATCATATAGCCAAGGGGTTTATTGATGGTTTCCCGTGAAAACTAAGCATGGTTCTGGGAAAGACATCTTCAGTCTAAAGTTGTTGGTTCAGTTTAGTGTGCTCATAAATACTGAGCACACGCAATGGAATTAATGTTACAGCGATACGGGCCATCACTTCAATAGCCTGTCAAGATGCTTAGATGAAGGTGCCTAAAACTGAACTGCTCTGGTGGTCCAGACAATTGGTCCAAAAAAGTGTTGTGTGTGTTTTTTTAAGATAATAGCGTATGTTGAGCGATGAAATTCCCATAAATGTGAACGTATGGTGGTTTCTCGGAAACGTAACCTGTCAATAGATTATCAAGGTGACTGGGCTGGAAACAGACGTTTGGTTAGGTTTAACTGCTTGGTTAGGTTTTCAGAAAAAACATGTTGACATTTTGTTTCACATGGAACACAAACACCCATCTCGTGGGTGAATGTCCTGTGTGTAACCCTCTATCATCACGTCTTTAAGTGATCCTCTGGTGGCATAAAAAAAACAGAGCTGGGGGTTGATGGATGGGTCACACACTGGACTTTCTCTCCAATGACCAGAGTTAACATCCTGTTTTTGACCAAGAGTATAATCGCTAACTTGATCACGGAGCCCTACACATGCCAAACTGACACTAGGGGGGAGGTAAAGGGTCATAGTTTGCAGCGTAAGGCCACTGAACAAGCAGCTGTAGTTGACGAGTTGAGAGTGAGACAGGTTGGTGTAACAGCACTCAACCCTGACCTGCACCCTACTGAGACTTGTTTGGAACAGTCGCTATGTTCGCCTCATATTGCCAGGTGCGTCTCAAATGCAAAGGGTGCCTTCTGTGCCTGTGAGACACCAACTGTCCTAACAAAAAGCTGAAGTAAAAAGGCTGATCTAATTTCTGTATCCATCTAGGAATGAGTGCCAGGGTGATGTGAAATTAATAAAGCAACCAAAAGCAACCTGATGCTAAAGGTACCTGTAATATGAAAAGTAAATCTTTGTGGAGGGAAAGTTGAACTAACAAACAGGGAAAATGCAGGGAAAATGTTTTACTGAGGTCTGGACCTTACTGCTGTTCAAATGTCTAGAACATGGCACCAACAGCACCAGAGGTTCTGTTCCCAGCGGGGTGACATACATTTGTGCGGTGGCAGTGTATTTTTTAGTCGACACTTTGATGTAAAATTCCTTATAAGTTATGTGACATGTAACTCCTTTACTGTACATGTTGTCAGAGGCCAAGCAGTTAACCTTTGCTAGATTCACCTTGATTTACTCCGACAAATACCGGCAGAACATTGAAACCTGAGCCCTTCTCCCTGGAAACACACTTTCTTATTTTCCATATTATTCATTTGGGAGAGATCAAGCACACGATGAATCATGGAAATGTGCATCAAGTGTGGTCCTCTGGTGTTCAAGGTTTGCAACACTGAAAGCTCTGACTACCCGAAGACAGACTTAGTAGGTTTAGTATGGAGAGAAATACATCTCACTAAGAGAGACAAATGAGATACCCATATAGAAGATTTACAGATATATCTGATGATTTAGAAAGTAATCCTGGAGTGGCTTGCCTCAGGCTGTGAGACTCATCCTGAGGACTTATCCAACCTGCAAAATAGAGGCATTAGAGCTGAACTGGGACCATTTCATAACCAGTTAATAACTCCTTGTAGTGTGGTGAAAAAAACATGCAGAGGAGGGATTTCAACTCCGAATGTTAGACTTGATTAATTAACCTAAAGTTCAGAATATGTAAAACACTTGACACTTGTTCAAGTTTGGTGGCATTTGTCAGTTTTTTGTGAGGTACATGTTTTATCACTTTTAAAGAATCCAACTAAAAACACCGCTGTCACTGATCCTGAGGATGATTTCTCTCCATGGGTCCAAGACTATTTTTGGTTATGATCGTGGAGGTTTTGTGAAGGGTGTAATCTGTGACGTATTTATGGGACTTGTATCAATGATTGTTCATACAGCGTGATCTTTAAAGGCCACCTGATATGTGAGACCGATGTAAAGAGGTCAACTCCTTAAAAAACAGGCCACATGGGACGGATCCATTTCCTCCAGGCTTGTACAAACACCTTTGAGGATGCGACTGTTTGAAGTGTAAGAATATCTGGTCCGGTGGTTACATACATTTCATGCTGTAATGTAACACACAAACCTGGTAAGTAAAAAAAATCATCCATTATTACAATATGTTTGGAACCATAAACCTTCTGCCTTCTGTTTTTGGGATCGAATATTTTTTATTACACAAATTTTATGATTTGACCCTTTTTCAAATGCAAAGAGGTCAGTTCCCCCTTAAAATAGCCCTCCTGGGACCAATCAGTATCCAAAGGGTTTGTTCAAACCCTTCTGAGAATGTGTCTGAAGTGTAAGAGGGTCAGTAGAGTTATTAAGGGGGGTGTTTTCAACCTGGAAGAGGTGGGGGATTATGTGAAGACATACGAGGTTAGGTGCAACAAATTTTAGTTATTGCCTAAAAAAGATAAATAAATAAATTTTTAAAATGCCATGTTCTGCATACTTTTCAAATATGTCCATTGTTTTGCATGTTTGTAGGGAGCTACGTCTCAGTTTATTTACATTTATTAATCCTTTCTTTTATCTGGGAATACCCATTGGCACCGAAGTCTTGAAGATACAGGTGTAGTTACACACAAATACAAATAAAACCCTAATAAAAGCTTGAATTGTATTTGCATATTTTAATTTACAATTGACAGTATTTTCTTCAAGCATTGCATATTTGCATTGCAGCAGATCACTCTGTAGGCGCTTGGCTTGGGGACTGGAGGGCTGCCTGGGGAGGAGTAGTAGTTCATCCTGAGCACTGCCAATGTGCCCTTGAGCAAGGGCTTACACCTCACACTGGGTAGTTCTCTCAATCTGACATCCCTCCACACATCAACGCATGTGTGCTTGTGAATGGTAACCACAGTCGCACCCCCTCAACCTCAATTTGAACCCTGAATAAACATAAAGGATCTGACTTATGCCTCTGTCCTGTGAACTGTAATGAATTAAAGTGCAGCAAAACTCTTTTGCAAGAGGCCATAAATAACTATTTTAAACTGTCATCTCAATATACTTGATTGGGAATTTACATATATATGTACTAAAATACATTGAAATTTTAAAAATATATACATCAGTTTTAGAAATCTTGTGTGTGTGAGTACTTCAAGCTCAGTGTAAAAAATACATCCGTCTCAGACCATCAGACCAGTATTAACTCAACGTGTCTGGACTATTACGATGTACATCTCACTGGATGTCTCAGATATTACAGGACGAGATAAAATCCAGGTTGAATTTGATCCACATGCTCAAGCCTTTGCTCCGAAGCTGGCGTTCCGTCAAACAAAACACCTTGTTGTGCACACCCCACCATCGCATCCGTTTCACATGAGAGCCACATGACAGATACAGATGGACCGTGAGAATGTGGACTCATCTGCATCACATTGCGTCTCTGTCCTTGATTTAGTCTCACATTACAATGTTCTCAGCAGGTACTGCTTGCAGACATTTACCTCAGTGATTACGCGGCCATTCGCCTCAGCGATTACATGGACGTTTGCTTCCATCTAGTGGTTATCTACCTGCACTCCAGTAACCACAGTAAAGGACGCCATGAGACTGAAGGAGGGGTCCACATGAACAATGGTGGAAGTGCCATCTCTATTACTCCCCTGATACAAAGAATACATTTGCCTAAATTATCACCAAAAACGCGTTTAACCATTTAGACAAGGTGTTTTATCCCTGTTGCTAATACAATGGTGAGTCTATTCACTGGGGGGGAAAAAATGGACATCTATGTATCCAGCTGGATTTTATTTGAGTGGCAGAGGAGAGGGGGATTATCTCAGTATCCTGACGTTGTAAGACATCGAGCACATAACCACCAATTCCTTGGTTTCATTACACTTGGAGACATTTGTTGCATGTCGTCCAAAAGATGTGAGACAAAAGTGACTGGAAAAATGAGACAGGACCAGTTTACTTTATTCACATTAAACCAAGACTGTGACTTTACCCAAGGTTTGTGGTGTAAAAAGCCAGATTCACTCCTTTAAAATGAAGCAAAACTAGAGTCCAGTTCTCAAGTGGAGTACCAATACCTGCATCGTATATGCAGACAGACAGACAGACAGTGATGTGCTCAAAGTGTGGTAAAGCATCACTAATGCTGGTCATCGTGAGCATTGTGAGCACGGCATCATGTGCCGAGATGTGTGCCTTCCATGCCACAGCTGTGACGATGAGGACAGATAAGTTGTGAGAGGGAAGGCCAATCAGTTTGCTGGCTGCATGGATGATCTTCAAGAGGCTCTTCAAGTCATTGACTGTTAAGACTAATGAGTGGAACTGAGCTGCTTCAATGACACTGTTAGTGTTTTAGTTTCCCTTTGCTGTTGGCAGTATCTGAGAACTTTTAATGCCGCGCTGATTCAAACTGAGATTGTTGCTCGGTGAAAAAAACGAGACACTTGTGAGAGTGTATTATGATTTAGCAAAGCAAACAGTATGTCATTATGACTAAAATAGCGATTTAAAGTGAAACTCTCGCCAAATAGCAACCTAGGCTTTATTTGTGAATGTACATGAGTCAAACCTTCGTGTAAAAGCATAATTACAACGAAAGAGGCACAGATTTACTGTAGTTTTGTTTTTTGGACAAGCTAATTTTCAATGGAGTGCATGGGTCACTCTTACGCTAGCATCAATATTTTTAAAACACTAAGAAGGCTCGTCACAACATGAAACTTTGCTCGTAGTATCACCAGGGTCTTTACTCATGAACACGAGCATTGAGAACATTGTGTACACAGAGTTTACTAAAAAGAAGGTTTATGAACGACTCACATTAGCGGCTGTATCTCCGGCGCGCCGCCGTCATGGCAGACAAAAAGTGTTGATCCCCAAATGCGACCTAACAGGTAGGAAGTCCACCATTACTCTCCTACCTGCTAGGTCGGAGATAGTCAAACCAGTGTCTCTATATCGGGCACCAACAACAATTTTCAATTTGCTGCTTGGTCTTTTGTCCATCCTAATAATGTGTCCCTCCCAACTAATAATACTTTATATTTTTACCAACGTGAAAAACAACCACCAGGAAGGAGCTCAAGGGTCAGAGCTACTGTACCATGACAGAGCTCCACTATCCGGAGCACACTTAAGTTCATCATAAGGTAACAAGAGATTTTTCACATGAAGTCAGCCTTTGTTTTTGCAGTTTAGCCTCTACCCACTGCTGATACCTGAAACCCTAAATGGAGTCTCCCCGGACTCAAAGCTGGACTGAAAAACAAAAGCTTACTTGTGGGAATGACAAGAGCCATGCCAAAAACACATGTAGTTTCCTGTTCTTTTGCTTTGCACTGATGGGTTATAGCTAAATAACCTGAAACCTGGTAGAAAGGTGTGCCAGGTACACTGTTTATTAGAGTGTTTAATTTACAGTGAAAAAAATAAAACATAATCGTTGCATCTGTGCAGTGAACAGCATGGGGACAAGGACGGCGCACTCTTAACTACGTGCTTCATCGCTAAACAGGCACATTGAAACTCTGTCTATCTTCACAAACTCATGTCAAATTTTCAAACAAAAGCATCCAAATCCCGATTGCTGCACTTGCTGAAGTTGTTTGGTCTCAGCAGCTGGGATTTCTCACATGATGTGTGTGTTTGATGTTTTTAGCTCCAAAGGCTGAGGAAAACCCTTCATAGGGGATAAGAATCTGGAATTTTACATCTCGTTTTCTACACAGATTCAAGTGCCAACATTCTCATATCACCGCATTCATCTAACATGTCAAACTGTTGTAACGTAGAAAAAATGAAGCTCTTATATAAACACAAACGACTAACGGCTAGCTCTGTAAGCTGGGTGCTTTTGTCTCAAAATAGCCTAAAATAACTCAGCAACTCCAATGATTAGACTTTGTTTTCGTTGTATTTTATGAATAACACCTTGTGTGAAGCAAACTGATTCAACCAACAATGAACGCAGGGCTGACAGTTCCAAAACATGTTCTTGTGAAATATATTGACGAACCAAGGGTAAAAAAAAAAAATGATTTATGAAAACTCCACCTGGATTCCAAAGTCATAAAATTTGACTGATTTATTAAGTGTAAACATCGATTAATTAATTGTATGGTCCATTGTGTAGGAGTGTCAAGTAGTGTACAATACAGGGATAATAATAATGAATGAGGCCCTGTGCCTTGTTGACAGTTCGCCCACCTGCAGTGGAAGCTGTGCTGTTTGTTTGGTGTTCCCATTTTTCTAAATTCTTCACTTAATTGGAATGCAAGAACAAAAAAGAAAAAGGAAAACATCAACCCTGGGCTCAGCTGTGTACACTTGCACACCACATGCAGTCAGACCTCTTTATCACACACAAACCACATGTCCCGACTTTAATGTGCCTCTTTCAGTCTGTCTGTCGTGGCTGTTTTATTAAAAGAGCATTTGTAGGTTTAGCTTGGAGCTCTTTGAATCGGTTTCAAATTCACAGCACTGATCCTCACTACATATTTTGAAACAAACATGAGAGTCATGCACTCATGCACACTTTAGTAATTTCACATTCCACAGTGGCTTACATTTAGCTCCCAGTGCTGAACTGTAAGATAAAAGCACTGCGTTTCTCTTTCTCTCGTTAACCAACTAAAGGAAAAGTCACAATTTAAAAACTTACTTTCAGATCATGATTTTTTTCCTATTGAAAAGATTTGCATGTGACTTTGATTCCTCTCCCTCTTCTCACTCAGTCTCTGACACTTAGATATTGTTGGTGTCACAAAGCCAAACCAAACAGTTAAGAGAAGTAAGAAGACGCTACACTTACCCCAAATGCAGGATTGACTGTCCCCTGCTCTGTCGGTCCCAGCTCTATTTTCTCCTCTGTGGCGAGACGCATTCTGTTAAAATGAGGCAAAGTGGTGCACGGCTGCTCCTGAGGACCAAAGTGGACTCCACACAAATCAACAAACGCACACGGTGGGAGTAAAACTCTGAATGGCCAAAGACCTACGAGGACAACATGAACAACTGCCCCACGTCACCAGGGTTACTGAATATCACAGTCGAGAGAGAGTGGCTCAGTAGTTTTGTAATCTCCTCTCTGGGGCCGAGTGGTTTCTGGTGTGCTAAAGCGAATGTAGGCTTTATTTACTCCGACTTGCAGTCATGTGCCTGCTGTTGTGTGATGTTGTGTGACGATGGATCCTATGAGAGGCAACAGACAAAGAGGAGAATCTTCAGTTAGTCATACTCGTTAAGATGCTCTTCTCTAATTCCTGCAATGTATAGTGTTAGAAGTTTGTTATTTGTATTTTACGATTGATTCGTGGCAGTTTCCCCAACTTAGTAAGAAATAAGTTCACATGTTCGACAATGGGTGTCATTTTTTCATGTGTCATATAATGGTCAGCCTCGTTGCTGGGATATATAATGTTGGCAGTTAACATTTCTGCAAACTGCAGATATGTGCAAGATTGATACTGATATTCATACGAACCACAGCTTGAGGTTGTGTGGCAGCATTTGTAAGCGTGAGACAAGTGAATATGTTTTAAGGAGAACTGGGGAGCTCTCCAGCCGTATTTGTGGTGACCAAAACCAGATATTTTTCACGGGAAGCCAGGCATCTTGTCTGTGTAGACAGTTTCAATTAATGTTACCACATACGGTTTTTCTACTGAGCGGCAGCTTCTTTTATCAGTTCTTCTCTGTTTTTCTGTGGCCGCATTCGGCCACCTAAAGAAAAAGTGCTGCACGCACAGACTTTTTTCAAATCGCATTGCCATCTCTATGCGATCGCTCCAGGCATTTCTTGCTGAAAATCACTGAACTTTTCAGAAAGGCACTGGGGTCATTACTGGCCCTTTTGTTGCAGCAACCAATCATATTTTATCAGATGGTAATTGACACCCATCAACCTGATAACCAAGAAAATGGAGGAGAACACATCAAACCATCAGCAGCAGAAGTCAGACAAAAATGTGACCCAGAAACCCAGAACTGAAGTGCTGAATGGAACATATTGTTCTGAAATGCTAAATCTGTAGATTCTGTTTTAATTGAGTGACACAAAAATATTTTGAATGTTTGGATTTGGATGATTTTTATTACATAACAAGATATATTTCAATGCAGCACTCTTTTACTGATCATGTCCATTCAGGCCACTTTCCAACTGCCTATTTAGTTGGCTTTACTTTACACCGTGACCTTACGTGCACTTCACCACATACACACACACACACACACACACACACGTAAATATATCTAAATGGGGACTACATCTCTACATTGACTAAGAGGTGACCTTTGTTTACGCTCTTTCTAAAAAAACAAAAATAGAATAAAAAAATCTTTTTAACTGTATTTTCCTATACTATTACTTCAATATTAATTAATTAATTAATTCAATTGCCAAGAAGGGACTTGCATCCTTCAGCAAAGTATACCTATCAAAGAGGTGGCTTTCATATATTGCAGTGGAGCTGTCCGTACAACACACACACACACACACTGTAAATGCATTTTTGTTCCAGATTTTATGTTCAGTTCATATAATGCCCCAAATTTGGATGGAAGTAAGATTATCAATCACTTCTGATCATGAATAATGCTTCACTAGAAAGGCAAATTTTAAATAGTTCGTTGACTTGAACGTATATTGAATGCATTAATGATACCTTATAGTGAAAATATAATGAAAGGAAACATTAACCGTTTCAATAACACTGTTTTACAGAATAAACATAATTTCAAGGTTAGTGTTCAAAGTGTATCAATAATTAAATACACAAACTTATATCAAAAAGGAACTAAATATCATATACTCTACTCTCTACCTTCAGGGTTAGGGTTTCATAATTTAGAGGATATACTGAGATATATGATAAATGTAAGAACATGTTAATAATGCCCCGATGTTCCTACGCATACATTTTATGGTCCGTTTGTAAAATGTGACTATAATGTCATAGTCTGAACTACTTAACCTTTTCTAGCGTATGGATGTTAACTGCTCCTGAAACTTTAACTGTTCCTGAGTCTCTACAATCTTTATCTCCACAATTGAATCCTCATCTGACCCAAAACCACTTAAATTCCCTGTTCCTGTGACCACAGATGCTCAGGAACTGGACACACTCATGCATGGCATGTGAAAACAAACATGGATAATATATTTAACAGTACTGTCCCGCATGCCAAATGGGAACCAATTTTCTTGCTCAGGGACAGAAATCAATTCACTCCTAAGTTATGGTATATTTGCAAGACTTGTCATGAGAGAGCCATTGAAAAAAGAGCTTGGAGCAGCTGAGGGCTGATGGTTCTCTAAGCTAGTTAATTTTTACAGGAGCTCACATGTTACAGAAGTGAGGAAGTTGACCAGACTTTGCACCCGATAAATTAAGGCTTAAGATTGGACCATGAGTACGAAAATAGTGTTGCATACAAGTTGTGTCACGCTTGTGTGCTGGGTAGAAATTAATGATGGACCTAGCTACTAAACTGAGTGAAAGCCAAATTTCTGTTAAAATTTTTCTTCACAACCTTATCAACTGAATATCAACATACCAACCTTATCACTCAAGGTCTAAGTATGACAAATTCAGAATTCCTTTTCCAAGAGAAACAAAGCCTGATATTCAAAGGGTTAGACATTCCACTAAAACTCATCTTTTTAGTTCTTTACCTTCTTTTTAGTTGTTTACTGATAAACAGATTATTTGATTTTGCAGCTCATGTCAGCCAGCAAACAGTTAGCATTTATCAAGCATGTTAACGGTAAATGGCATTAAACAATGCTTGAAGTAATTTAGTCGTTGAACATGCAATACAACACATTTAAAAAAATAAATAAATATCTGGTTCTCAGTTATTCAATTTTTATTATTAGCAGACTACACAACATGAACTTATTGCTTTATGACTAAACTGCCATAGAGTCCTCATAGTTTACTTTAAAATGGCAACCAAACACCTGTGGACACCTGCCAGGATTTTTCCTGATAAAAGCCACATATATTTCATGTATATATTGTCCTTCTGTTATACAATATTTATATAAAAAGACCACAGTAAGTCAAATGTGTTTATGGATAAACTTTTACAGTGAATTTATCACTACATTGCATAATTAAGAGAATTTTGGGAACCTGAACCTGCACTTTCCTATGTTTTTCACAGTTTTGCAGAAACATTTTTCATTTTCTCTGGACTCCTTTAGAATGTCCAGTGGGCCACACTTAGTTTGAGACAGTGATAAAACATTTGAGGTCACTGGTTTGGCAGCCTCCTTGCCATCCCCTCCCCTCCTGTGAACTTGATATGGCAAGTTTTGTAGAAATGTCAATATAGTATGTTTTCTATGACAAGCGCACATGTGAACATGTGAGTTTGCAGAAACATTTAGTGCCAACATTTATTCCTGTGACTGGGCTGCACAGAGCAAGTCGTGGATTTTGTTGTGCAAGGCAAAATACATTTTGACACACACTACTTGCCTTTTGTGCGGATGTTTTACATCGAATAAAATGGCTACATATGTTATGTCCTGCATCAGTCTCCACTGAGAAGAGTCCGTACTTGCTTGACAAGAAGAAACTGAGAAACTCTGCTTTGTTTGGTGTACCGCTGAGACTAATGTATCACTGCACCATGTAGAGGCAAAGAGAGTCTGAGGACACACAACAGTCTGTGATTGTTCACTTTAGAAATGCTGCCTGGTGTGAGGATAAATCACTGAGCCAACTTGATGAGCATCAAAAGGTGTTAAGTGTTCTGCCTCCCTTTGATTTTCTTATTTATGATTTTCTCCTTGTACATAGATCATCACCACAAAGAAGCCCCTTGGCCATTTTATTTACCAAGAGCTTTGAAAGTGTAAAAAGTGATGAAACACCACAGCTTTTCTAATAATTCGAAATACACAAGGCCATACTCAAATCACTTTCTGCCGTCAATTCTCACTCGCCTGTTAAATGCAGCTGAAAGATTTTTGCTGATGCCTTTGAGATTTTTTTGCAGGTGTGAATTAATTTGACATGGTTCTACTTGTACTGAAAAGACTCTTTGTACCTTCAGCCTGCCACAGTTCCCATCAGTCGTGGTGAGTTTTTCACAGGATAAAATCAAAGAGGTGGGAACATTTCCATCCTGAGAAAGCTAACCTCAGTTCTATTCCGTGGTTTCCGTCACTGCAAGCACAATTAGAAGTGACTTCTAACACAAACTTACATTTCTGATGGTTTACTGTCCTTAGTGTAATAAGTGACACATCACTCCTAACGATCAGACCGATCCATTAGACAGTGTCGAATGAAACATTTGAGTAGAAGAATTGATCAGAGGTTCCTTTTTCAGGGTTTGATGAACCATGGACCCTTGTGACACTGTGACGTTTTGAACAAAAGGAGCTCACACAGCACAGTAGCTGCTGAACCGTGAGCAAGGAAGTGGTCATCATCATACCGTCCTCTGAAGATAGAAAGCATTAGTCAGCCTACATTGACGAAGTACCATGATGACTCACTGTGGGGCAAAAAGAAAGTCAAGTTGGCTGGTGTACGTTCAACGAGAAAGGAGTAGGTAGACACACTTTCCTCAGCCTTCGCCAAGCAGGTTTATAGCTTTTTAAATGTTTTTCTTGCAACCATGGCTTTCCACTAATTTTAAGAAGTAGCTGCTGTTGCCAGGTCTTCAGACAAAGCATGGCTGATGTGTGATGTGATGTGTCATTGTTGTCTACCCATAGGGCATCATGAAAATTATCAAATGGGGTTTGTTGTGTAATGTAGAGAATCTGTGGCAAACCTACCTGAACCTGTGTGAATACAACACTCCAACAGCGTGATCTTCAAAACAGCAGATGTTAAAAGAGTCGTAAAACATTTCATTTCCCCCCGGCAATCAACAGTTCACTCCAGAATGCAGCACATGATCAGAGCTCATCATGAGTCTGCTTGGATCGACTCAGATATTTGACATATTCACACAGGCTCAAGATCAGAAAATGTGAGCGAAGTGTGAATGAGCGGGGAGCACAAACAGGAGAATTTTGGATCGAGTGCAGAGCGGCCTTTTTTTAAAAAAAGCAGGTCAACACCTTGTCTCCCATTCAATCATGCTCAATTTCCGAGTCAGAGGCACGCCTTACACTGAACTCAATTATTTCTGCTTACACTGAACTCAATAATTTATATTTACAGTTTCAACAAAAATCAAATTGCAATGCTTTTCTTGTACGTTTTTAAAAATGTTTTTATCTAACCAAGCTGAGAGCAATTTGAGTGGAGTTGTGTGAAATCTGAGTGGTGCATAGGGTGATAATGATTGGAACTACCTGGAGCAGGGTTCCGGGGTGAACTAACATTTTTGGTGAGCAAAGAGCCGAAATCCTCACTGCTCTGCTCACAGCAATGGAACGGAGGATCTTCAAAATTAGAAAGTTGTGCCAAACTTGCCAGACTCCCTCAAGGTGTTCTTGAGATTTTGTCTGGGCCAACAAAGGGGCAGGAGCATGACAATAACAGAGGACCAAGAATGGACCCTTGAGGAATCCCCGCAGCTAAATTCACCAGCAGATTTTATTGAGCGCCTTAGAAAAACGAAATTCTAATTAGGAAATTGGTTGGCATCTGTTGAGTAAAATTCAAACTGATAAAATCCTCCATGTTTGGAAAAATAATGAAAGATGTTCGAAGTCAGACAGCTGATGGATAACTTTAACAACGTGGGACTGTATCTACAACTTTGAAGGGGTGGTTAGTTGTAACTCGATGAAAGAAGCACAATTATAGTTGAAGTTAGGTGGATGACATTTGCAACCTGATGCTTGCTATCTTCAAATCAAAATGGGCAATTTCTCTGCACAATCATTTTCAAGTATAAGGTCAAATGGGTTGGTCCATTGAGAACACAACTGACTCAAGGGTTGTGGTTTTATTGGAAATTATATCAGAGATATATAATACGTCTTTCCTCATTTCCACTATTTGACATATTTTGTCTCAAGTCTTTGTTGCCACAGTATTCATATTTTCAGCATTGGCATCTCAGATGTCTTGTGTGTTCAAAAGGAGGTCAGAGGTTTACAAAGGTTTACAAAGGGGTCTTCCCATTCAGAAAAGAGAATCCATTATGAGTTGACTAGCAAACATGACAAATCCTGCTCTCCATTGTCCATTGTCCAACTTTTCATGTGATCCTCAAACCCTGTTCCAAGCAGAAAATGAACTAACAATGATCTCGGATAAGAGCATGACAGCAAAAATCACATGTAGTCATGAACCTTTGTCACCGGGCTGATGAATCCATTAACCTCTTCTCTCCTGCACATAACTGCTCATAAGGTAACCTCAGATTTACATTATTGCATCTGGAGTAACATACTGAGTAGTTTCACTGTCTTTTTTTTCTTAAATGCACAAAGAAACTAACATAGACTCAAAAATATGGCTGGGATAAATGATGTGTGGCTCAGGGCGCACAATGAGGTGTAATGACAACAATGGCATTCCATGTGACGTACTGGCTGACCTTGTTTTTACAGTGTTTTCCGGTGTTGTGTCCTTTCCAGCCATTGTTTTACGACATTTCAAGTTGATTCCCCCCTGGTTATTTGAATTAGCCATGGATGGATCGGAGCTGAGAAGATGACCGTCTTAAGACACTTTTTTCCTGTCAACACATTTTTACATGCTTGCACCACAGTTCAGATCAAGGCTCTTATTTCTTTAATTTTGTGCCTCTTCTACTCCTCTCTCCTCTGTCCTAATCACTCCACATAGGTCTCGTGTTTTTGTCAGCCGCTGTTATTAGAGTTGAATACAGGTAGATGGAAATCCAGACAGCTCAGCTAGCATGACACTTAACGTTAAAATGAGAAAATGCCAAAAGTTGGCTACAGGCAAAATGGCAACTAATGTTAGATCGTTGAACACAAGTCCTGTTAACCAGTGGCTAACGTTACTGGCCAATAAATGTATCTTACTTGCACCAATACATTTTTTAATTGCAGTGTGGAAAGTTTGGTCTAAAATCTATTCTGTTTGATTGCATAATAAAGTCACAAAAATAACTATATACCAGAGGAGCTATGAGTGAGGATGCTCTGCTGTTTATATTTTCTATACGCGTGATATAAAAGATAGTTAGAATGTATCAACGGCCATGGGATTAGGACACAACAAATGTTCATTTGTGTTCAAACAATGTATATTTATGTAAGATGATGCTGCCTTTCATAAGGTGCTCTTCTAGCTGCATACCTAAAGGAGTTTTCCCCTTGATCTTGCTTATGTTACATTGTGCCACATTGTGAACTGGATTAACAAGAGACAGAGATAAAAACGCAGCAGTAGACAATAACAAAGCTATAGTCAGGTTATGCAGATTTGCCTCACTGTCTAGTTAATCGTCGTCACTTAAAATTAGGCTTCGAAGCAAAGATGCATTATTTTGTTAAGCGCCTGTCGCCTGGATGCCTCTCTCCTTGTGTCTCTTCCTCACCTCCTCCGCTCACATCTCATGTGGGAGAGACTGAGAAGAGAGGAGGCAAGGGTAGAAGTCGAGGACGTACGAACTGAGAACAGAGGTGTGATTCATTTCCTGCATCCTGTGAGTGGTTGTTGCACAAAAACATTTCGGTCAGAGGGATAGTTTGACATTTTGGGAAGTGCACTTATTTGCTTTCTTGCATACATTACAAGTGTTGAGGTTTTTAAAATTCTCAGCTAGCACAAAAAGACTACAACAAGTATTTCCCAAAATGGGAAACTAATAATCCTTTCAACTGTAAGATTACAGAAAGATTGTGGATTCTTTACATATTTAGAAGTCGATGCACCCTGTCTTGTGTTTCAAATATTTTTCTCCTAACCTTTACTAAATGCTTAATTATTCCCTAGATGTCACCGTAACAGCCCTATTGTGACCAAAAACATATTCTCTCAGTGGATATTTTGCAGATACTGGAATTTCCATCTTTGCAGGTACATTAATTGAAAACAACAATGCAATGAATAATGTAATTCTAATTTTAAAGAGACATGGTTCACTATTCTGACTGAGCATAGCTTCATTTCATTTCTGAGAGTTTATCTCTAGAGAGAATGCAGTAAGAGAGAGAGATGGGAATGAGAATCCCCAGGTGAGACCAGAAACAAGTTGTTCGGATGTTTTTACCATGGTAACAAATTATGTTGTTTGGAATTTAATGTCAGACTTCAGAATAAAGACAGACAGAATTTTTTTTTCTTCTGGTCTAGTAATCACTATTAGTTTTCACTGCATTGTGAAGCACATGTGGCAGACCAGCTTGACCTCAACTGCCAAAGATGTAAATCTCTTTCTTTGTCTCATGATTTATGGAGACGCTTTAGGCTACAAACAAATTGGCTGTGATTCAAGCAGCACTAATTGTCTTTGTAGACTGGAACATTGATTGCTCTGATGAGTCTTCCTTGTACACACTCTCCTGTATTGATTGTGTCAAAGCAGAGTTAATCCCATGGAAGCATTCAAACAGAAATATTGTGTTTGAGGTTTAACTGAGAGAAGAACCTTTATGTCTCAACGGTACAGAGCCCGAAAACACAAAGTAATTATAGGTCACACCTGTAGCAACAATGATTGCAGAGATAGACAACCGATGGTAACACTTTGTTCATTAGTCAGTGTCTCCGTCTAACCGTTTGTCTTTTTGAAAAGAGTAACCATGAAAGCCGCTGTTTTTGTAAGAAATTCTGACTAACCTGCCTGAAAAACAGAAAACATAGTGAAATATACCCTCACCACCCCAAGTTTATCCTGATGCACAACTAAAAATTGTGCAATTTCTAGGGTGCCTGGGGAGCTTCTCTACTGTAGCCTGTATTAGTTACTGCTTACTTTATCTATAAAATGCTGCTATAAATTTAGTGTTAATGGTGAAATCATTGCAAAACTGTGTCTAAACAGCTGCTTGAGGGGGTCAGACACATAAAAGGCGGGACGAGGCCTGCAGTGTGTCAAGAAAAGAACAAGAATCACCTGGGTGTGCCGTTTTCCTCCCCTCTTAAGCCTTCACAAAAGGGCATTGTCACACCATGACCAATGGATGACTGGCAATGAGGGGAATGCCTTGAGCTGCTCTAAATCCTTAATTGGCGGCCAGTCACCACACCCTGCACAACAGGTGACCTGAATCTACCGCAATCAATCCAGATCCAGTGGGACTATGACCATGACTATTAAAAGAGATGGCAAATATTACTATAATGGTTTGCTCCCATAGGTGTGTCAGATCTGCTGATGTGCTGACATGTAACAGTCTAGAGGAGGGAGGCAGGAAGCCTTTAGAAAAGTATAAATCATGATTTTTGAATCCTTCTGGTCAGTACATTGTTCTAAATAATCTGTCAGAGCCCAGACTTCCTGGGCCACCCTGGATAGGACAGGAAAGAGAAGAAAGTCAAAGACAGTAGAACAGTACATCTTTTTGAACATTTCGGAACATTTTTAAACCGCAGTTGGGACCTTTTAATTTAATATTGCACAAAAAGCTCAATCTGATATTATCTTCAACGGGGACAATAATGAGTCCACTATCTAGCACAATTTTTCTTCAAATGCATCATGAAACTATAATAATTAATGCAAAGGAAACACATCACACACTCATTGCATCAAACCCCCAGAAACGGTCTGTATGCTGGATTGTGCTGGTTGAAGACATGTCTCCAAACTTTTGTTCGTCTACAGTACCATGTTGATGTTTTAATGGAACTTTTAACGTAACTTTGAAATATCTCCAATACAACGCACAAGAAGCTGAGAAACTCTTAAAATGGTGTAAAGTCGCTTTTGTCCACAAGATGGCAGTCCATCCTAAGCCAGGATGTGACAACCTTCTGCTCGACACTGACTAAACTGTTCAATGCATTGATACACAAAAACTCTGCCCATTAGAAGAAAAAAAAAGCAGTTGAAGTACAAACAGCCCACAGGTGTTTTCACTCATCTTGCCCGATTAGAAGTCATCTCAAGTAGCAGGTGAACCCAGACTATAAGTGGCATCACCTGTGTCATCTGTATGATGTGCAGGGGTTTTAAAATGCTCAAGATTGCATGTTTATATTGTCATTGCATGTGGGTTCTCCATACAATCAAAATCTGCACCATTAAAGAGTTGCATAAAAAAAAGAAATGGACAGACACAGTTCAAAATGCTTCAGAATGGAGCATTAATGGAAGAGTTCATTTCACAACTTTGAGCCCTCATGGACAGCTGAAGACGGTTGTGTGACGGTGGCTTGTTAGCACTAGTACATTTGAGTTTATTTACCTTGAACAGGCTTTGATGGCTGTGAGTTGTACATTACTGTTAGCTTCTTCAGGCAGTATTGTATTATTATACCAAATAATACCCTGCATGGCTCGTCCCAACTTCAACATGGGCAGCCGTTTTATTACTCAGAATAAAAACTCTACCATACAGCTTACAAGGTCTTTATCCGCTACACCAAATGCTCCCTAAATCCAATCCATACTCACTTCAGCAAAAATCATTTACCTACTTCTCCAGCAGTACTTAAAAAGATTTGATTGTTGCATTGTATACAATTTCCCTGTTTGTCTAGGTCCTTTATAATCCCCTTCATTGAGAACATACAGCCCATTCATGCGAAGGTCAAGGTTTACAAACACTGGACGAACATCGTAAATCCTAATCTGTAGTCATAACCCCTTGAGGTCATTACATCTCACTGTGGCGCAAGATTATCTGAGGTAATCCTACACTGAGACCCCCTGGATTTTGACCATCCATGAATTAAACCATTTTTAAAAGTCCCATATTATACTGTTTTTCATCAATTTCACACAGCTGTCAGAGGTCCAACAAAACTGTATTTGAGATGCATTGCCCCAAACCCATCTGTGGTCCTAAATTTTTGCTGTCTAAAAGTCGCTCAAGTGAGCTCTTCTGAGAGCAGGCTGTCTCTGTGCCTGCACCTTTAAATGCTAATGAGCTCCGTCTGCAAACGCCTGCTTTGCCTGCTACACGCCCCTCTTTTAGCATGCTAGCGGTAGCATGCGCTAATGTTTATGGTGGTTGTATCGCTATGGCTCGCTGAGATGCTGTCGTTCAACCATACCAGTTTGACCCAGAATCGGTGCCAGAAGGAGGACATTTCAAAATGGTTAGTGTGTCTGATTATGTTACTTAGTTTGTTCGTATGTGTTGTTACAGTTACTACCATGTAGCTAATGCTAGCTCCTGCTAACGGGTAATAGTAACCTGTAGTCCTTCGGCAATTGTAAATACTATCACAACGTGGCGACACTTACCTGTGGCTTGGGTGCAGTTGCTGGGTCCCGTATGGTTGGGACTGATCCTTTTACGAGAGTCAGTGTAGAGGCAAAGCCAGCTTTGTACTGACCCTCGTTACTGAAGCAGTCCGATGTGAAGTGGTTAACACACACACACAAACTAACAGGAACCGCAGCCAGCACATTGTTATTAAAAATGAAATGCAACCACTGTCTCTTCTGTTGTTCTGTAGCTACAGAATATAGGCACTAATGATTTTTACAACCAACAACAGAGCAATTTGTTGTGTCTAGCTCAGAGTGACAACATCGCGAAACACTGCTAGCTTACTGCTGGACACACCTCAGGGATGAATGCTCGCGCAGAGGAGGTCAGCCTATGAACGTCTCTCCTTTCGTTATGTAACGTCAGGATCTGAATCTGTACAGCCTGTAGGAGCGCTGTTTTACCAGTGGCTTTTATAAGTAGAGACCAGAGAAAACGTGTTTTTCATTATATGAGACCTTTAAAAAAAATGTGTGATGACTGTAGCAATGACCCAAATGACTGCAGAGTTTCAGAGATGCACAGAGGCAAGAAGCATGTTTAAAAGAAACTTGTATTTTGCTTCTGCTCACAGTTTATCTGCACTGGGCTCTTGACATCCATGTGCTAACCAAACTACCATAGTTTTGCTAAACAGACCAAAAGTTCACAATCATGCTCAACACGTGCATGATGAAAATTCAAATTGCATTTAGGGCAACACACACCACTGACATGTGACGTGCAGCAAAACAATCATTGCACTGCATTTATTTATTTATTTTTTTGATACACGTCATTTTGGATTAAAGAGTGTCAGGTCACTAACCCCAATGTCCTACTTCCATGCCTAGATGTGCAATTTCATTATTATTGAGGAGGTGGACACATCCTCGCTGCTGTACTTTGACTGTTTCTTCCCATTATCTGCATAATGTGAGCTATAGTCGCTGAATTTTAAGTTGGAGAAATTTGAAAAGACACATGACTCACTCAAATAAAAAATGCGAATGTTCGTTTGTGTGTTATTGTTACACACATCTAACATCACATTTTTCCGGCAAATGTCTTATCCTTTGTTGAATTCTTTATGTATGTTAAAGACGACATTATCCATCCAGGATAAGTGTCCTCCATTTTTGTAGCAAACACAACAACATTGCAAGCAGTAGATTGATTTTAGAGCGTCCAAGAAAAAAAAAAAAGTCAAAGTGAACTTTATTGTCAATCAGACCATGCAATTAGTGCAAGTAATTACACAGAGGATCGAAATTGCGTTTCCCCATACTTCAAATGTGCAAGTAATATTTTGAAACACAACATAAACATAAACATAATAGTGCAAGCAGATATTAACAAAAAAAACACAACTTATACAGACAGACAGTGTTTGTATAAATTATACAGAGTAGAATATTCACAGTGTGCCAGAATTTGATTTAAATTTTGAGGTATGTTACTGAGGTGAAAAAAAGGTGCAATATTGTAAAGCGCGGAATAGTAGCATAAAGGTATGTAATGTAATGTCTATATGCACAACATGTATGATATTGTGGGACGGGTACAGGTCCTGGATGGATGGTTGGGCTAATCTGGTGATCTTCTCTGCTGTTCTCACCACCTTTGTAGGGCCTTCTGGTCAGCAACAGGGCAGCTGCTGTACCAGAGAGGCTGCTGGTAAGGATGCTCAGGAGGTCAGCTCTCCTCATCCGGCGAAGGAAGTGGAGGCGTGGATGTGCCTTTTTGAGTAGGGAGGTGGTGTTGGTGGGCCATGTCAGGTCACCTGTATGGTCATACTTCCAATTGTTCGTTGCTCATTTTGAATTCAAACACGTCATTGCAGACCAAATATTAACTTTTATGTTCCAACGCACATTTGAATTTCGAATAAAGTGACTGTTTGAGTGTGCTGCTGGTTGTGACGCAGGTCAAACGATGCAAAACCTGACATCATCAGTGTGTGATGCACTCACGGTTGATTAATTGATTATTTGATTCGTAGGATGCACTAAAGATTATATATTGTACAGTCTGGGGTGAAAACATTTACAGTGAATCCCGCAGTGTTGGGCCATGGATCCATTGTAAACGACTCAATACGCTGTAGTTCATATTCCACCCCATAGGTGGAGCTTGAAATTCACCAAAAATGGAGAAGAAGAGACGGAGCATGCATATAAAGCTTGCACGCTGTATACAAACAGACAGTAGAAGGAGAAACCAAACACAACAAGAAGATGATGAAAATGGCTAGTGCAAGGAAACCAGAATCGTTTGTGTCACGGACCGATATTGAGGTCAAACTGCTGCGACTCACACTCGACTACAAGGCGAGTAAGGCTCAATATCTACTGCAGTACGAACACAAGCATGTAGTCCGCCATTGTTGTTGTTATGAGACGTTGTGGGGGTAAGAGGTCGAAGGCTAGAGGTTGAGGGGTGGGGCGATGGCGTCATCGATATGCAAAGTATGCGGATTTGCTGTCCAAGCAAGAACGCAAGGGCAGGATTTTTCCACCCTGAGACCAGGTTTCAAAAAAGTGCGTTTACAGGATAGATTTGGACAATCGGCCAAAACGATGCAAAACATGTGCGTTTACGCACAAAAAGCATTTCCATGTGGATGGCCCCTTGCACACGAAATTGAAGACACACATCATATACATTACCTCCTACTACATACGTATCTGTGTCTTGCTCTTGTTTCTGCGTTCCAAGTATGAAGTGAGTATGTTGAGTGACTTTGCATGGTATCTTCTCTCAGCTTCTGTCTCAGCTGCCACGGCACAACCGTTAATAATGACAGACGCCAGGAAAACTGGTTACACCTTTTTGAGCAGTGAATGTGGACAGAAAATGGGCAGTGCATAAACTTTCATTGACTCCTCAGTCAAGTAGACAGGAGGGACACAGCGATCAGACGCTGCTGCTAATTAGCATTTGAGGCAGGACCGGTCCTCTAATGGCTCAGCATTTATGTAAGTTCACAGGAAACGGGTAGAGGCCCACGGGGCAGGAGCGAGGGGCTAATTAGCCTCGCGGCTGACAGAGCTTGGCCGGCCGCCTGAAAGTGTGTTTGTGTGTCAGCACAGGTTCAATGAATGTGTATACTATTGTGTGTGTGCGTGTATGAGCAAGGAAGCACGCCTATTGTATACCTGTGTGTCTCTGTGTTTGTGTGAGCATGTTAAGTGTATCTGTGTGCGTGTTTGTGTCTGCATGTGTGTGTGTGTTTACGTCAGTCAGCAGTGCTCTTATTTTCCACTGGCACAGGAAGTACATGAGGTGATGGCAGACCTTTGGGTTTAGTGTGTGTACGTGTTTGCGCGAGAGTACTGGTATCGAGGATGTGCATGAATGTGTGTGTGTGTTCCCCTTTGTTGCTGGTTCTCCATTAGTCCACAGTTTGTTCTCTGTCTCTTTCTCTCGCTCACACACACACACACACACACACACACACACATATACACACACACACACATACACACACACACACACACACACACACAAGCACGCACAAATGCACCGCAAACACTCAATCAGATTATTTTCTGTATATTATATTGTCTGTGCTAATGGACAGCCAGGAAGCCAGCAGAGAAACTCTCACAAAAACATGCAAACAATCATGAAACAGTCAGTGCTTTTGGCATATTACCTGCATCTGTTGTCTCTTACAGACGTGTTGTCAAAATATTCTCCCTGCATCTCCTTCTCACAGCCAAACTCAATAGTGAAACAAACAAACAAACACATGGACAATAGGGAAAGATCAATTTAACCCCAACCACTAATAACCCTGTGTGTGTGTGTGTGTGTGTGTGTGTGTGTGTGTGTGTGTGTTCGTCTCTGTGCGAGTGTGAGTGTGACCGACCGCTGGTCTACACAAATAGCTTCAGGCCTCGGTGAGTTTGACTGACCCAGTTTACATAGATGCTTAATGCATTTAGCAAAACATTGGCTCACTCCGGACACAGTGAACTTAGTGCCTCGGAGTGAATTTCAATCCCTCAGCCATCAGCATCAGATGAGATTTTATTTCAACAGGCAACAGGGGGGGAATTACATAGCTGACTGTTTTTGTGAACAGAACTATCAATTTATGTCACATTTTGATACACCTGCACTTTTTTTTTTTTTTTTTTTACTATTTTGGTGCATTAAATGGTTTATTTATTCATTTATTGAGACATTTATTTCTTTATGATTTGGGCAGGTTTAATCATCCATACAGTATGTACAGCTCAATCGTAAGGGACATCATGCTAAACAACATTTTAGTATTCAAAAAATATGTGTTTTTTTTTGGTTTGGATATTTTTATCTAGACACTCGGACCACACTGCATATTATTAAGTGGTCATGTTTTTGTTTTTTTGTTTTTTTTCCCCTCCTGCTCTGCTGCTGAGTCTGTGGGCCTGCCTTGTTTCCACTACAGCTGGAAAAGCTCTGTGTCGCCCTCCTTTCCTGTTATTTCTCATCCTCTGTCAGTATGTCGGCTGATGAGAACAGAAAACCTGTTCCCATCCTCACAGTAGCATTGGCTCACCGGCTGTTCTCAGTTTCTGTCTCCCTCTTCAGTTCACTGCATCGAAGCAAGACTTCTCCAGAGCTCAATGACTATAAATTCATTGCATTGTTTGCTGTGCACACCATGTAACGTTTTCATTGGCTTCTACGCTGCACTGGTATAATCCAGTGCTTCCTCTTTTGTATGTGACTGTCTCCTTTTATCTCCTGTTCCTCTATTTGTATTCTTTTTTTTTTTTGCTGAAAATCCTTGTTTTCCATATCACTCCTTCCTTCTATTTCCCTACGATGCATACATACATCTACAGGTCCATTCTGATATTACACTGATGTCAAGCTAGCTGTTCCCATAAGACCATTTCTATCCCTCTCTTTCTCTCATTCAGTCTTTCGCTCCGTTGCAGCCAGTTTTTTCTGAATGATATTTCCTCTCTGATGACGGCATGCTTTCCCCTCCCGCTCGCGCTCTCTAGTTCCCTCTCCCCCTCCCCCCTCTTTCATCCAGCTGCTGTTTTCCTGAATGAGCACAGAAGCCATCCCATGACCTCACCATTGGCTCAGCTGCCGTGCACCCCCCTCCCCCTCCCAAAGCCGAAAGATGGGGCGACGAAGATAATGATGGCGGTGCTGATGAAGATGGAGGGGGGGGGGGGCGAGATGGTGCGGCAGCCAAAAAAACGCTGCTGTTGCCATGTTATAAGGCAGCCAGAAACATCCAGTCCTCTGCAGACAATCGTGCATGTGCGCACACACACGAGCATTCACATGCATGCACCGAATCCCCGCGCTTCAGGATTACAGCGCTTAATCTGCACGGCAACAGCCCGCACGCCGCCGTAACACCGAGCTGATGGGTGAGAGACAGAGAAAGGGGGAAGGGACCAGAGAAAAAAGGAAGCAAAGGGAGGAAGATAGGAAGGAAGTGCAAGGAGAGAGAGCACAAGACAGGAAGGCGAGAAAATGTTACAGGGAGACACGCAGGGAGCTCGACAGAGACCCAGAGACAGAGGATGGGAAGGCAGCGGGGGAGAGGGAGACAAGATTAAGAATGGCTGCTTATTCATTCACAATTTCCTGTTCATTCAGAACGCCCGTCTGCCCAGTGGATCACCCTGTTACGTAAGTGAGTGAGAGGGGATAAAGAAATGAGAGGGGGGGGGTGACACAGGGTGAGGTCAGGTGAAGGAGGGCGGAGATGGAGGAGAAGAGGAGAAACAGACGAGCGATCCATAAAGTCAACTGCGTTCATCGCATCCTTTTACTGCTGGACCGATCACATGAGCATAACTAGCATGTTATTTATGTAGTTTGATGATGATGATGATGGAAACTGATGACGTCACAATGGTTACAGAGCTGCAGGGGGGGGGGAAGTGGTGCATAAAGCACAGGCGATGTCGTCGTATTGGTGGTGCACTGCGCTTCATAAAATTAAAAAAAGAAGCCCCGACTGCATCCGTCCTGCCTGAGACAAAGAGCCGGAGGATGTGCCCCCGTCCAGATATAAAGTACTAATGTTATTAAATTGATTTGCAATATTTCCCTGGTATAATTAAACACAAAGGATCTAACTTGCAGAACAAACGCATCAACGCTGACAGCACCACACTTCGTAATCAGGTGAATGGAAGCACAGCGAGAGGTGCAGAGGATCATGCGCATCATGGTGCAGCATACAGTACAAGTGAAGCTGAGGTGTAGAGAGAGTCGCCGAGCGCGTGGGAACAGCGTACAAGGACTTACAGCCAACTAAGCAGAGAAACAATGCGAATCCTTCTGCAGACCTCTGAAAAGAGATGAAGGACGATTGCTGGAGAGTGTTCTATGGGCAGTACGGGGAAAAAAAAAAACACCACATCCTTTGTGCACACGTCTCACCTGCAGTACAAATTGCTATTCAAAGTTAGAATATGAACTTGGCAGAATAAACAACCAGCTGAACACACCTTTAGGACACGATTAAATCATGTGCACCGTTGATGTACCTAGCTGGTGCCACGTGCGACTTTGACACTCCACCAGTTTGAGTTAGTCTTACCCATGATGGGTGAGTTACTGTCAAAATGTAACGTAAGAGAACACCTTCATAGCCTCAAACTTTTTAAATGAATGAACAACATGTAGTGCAATCTTTCCACTACAAAGATTGCACTTGATTATTTAGTTTTTGTCGTTTTTTTCTGGTAATCTCAAAGTAATGGGAGTATACCCACTTCGAAAACATCCGAGAGTCCGACTCCACAGTCAGTTCTATCCTTCGCCATCACAATTCTTCTTCAAAGGATTTTTTTTGATGGAACTGGGATGATGTGGATAAATTATTATAAAAACATCAATAAATGCTTAAATTCATATGGTATCATGTTACTTTACCTAGTAATTTTAATAATATTACAGAAATTCTATAAGAAAGACATTATAGTGCCGCACTACTTATTAAAGTAATATGTTACTGTTGCCCAACATGGATCTTACTGATAAAGGCTCTGATTGGCATCGTTCCTCCAACCAGAAAGAAGAGCCATTCATGAGAGAGACACAAGACCTTTTTGAATCACAGACAGAATTAGACGTGGTGGTGATTCAGAGGTCTGGAGCCAGGCAACTGACACAACAAGGGAAAAATGTATATTGTGTAAGAGAAAATACATTAGTAGTTTCGTTGTTGTAGCAGTAGTCATACATTTACATGTCGTTGCCTAGCTCAATCATCCCCCGTCCTCTGTAACGGCATCTGCAGCTTCACAAATCCTCTTGTTTCTTGCCTGATCGTGCGTTTTTTTGTTTGTTTTTTTTTTTCATTTACAGCAAAAAGTTAAAAAGAAAAGAGAGGCCAGAGCCTCAGTCTGTGTCACCTTTGGCACCCACGCCACTGAAAATATATGAAACAGAAAGGGAGTTCGTGAGTGGGGAGAGGAACGCCAGGATAAAAGAGACAAGAGACAGATAGAATGAATCATGGCATGATGACTAACGTCTTGCATAACCCAGTCTGAGAATCCTTCCTTGCTTGTCAGTGAGCGCCCACAAAAAAAGGTTTTGTAAGCCTCCCACTGTGCCGTTCTCAAAACCCAGTCCTACAGACACACTAACACCATGTGTTACCACATAGGTAAACATTGGCAGGTCTGCAGCCAAACTGGCTCATGGCAATGGACTCAGTTGGATGTAGACGACAGAGTTTTGTAAGACATCATATTCCCTGAGCTCATTAAGAGCCACGGGGCCACTTCAATCTAACACAGAGACAAATCTGCATTGATACGTTTGATACTGCAAACACTGTTTAATGTTATTGTGGCTCACCAGCAAATGTCAGCTAACCACTAGCTAAGTGATGACAGTTACAAATTTTTTTGTCTTCATATTCAGAAAAAGTGAGTTACTAATGTATCTGTTGTTTGACAACTTACCAACAATGGCAGATTGTGAAAAGTACTCCCACACGTGAAAGAAGTTGTATAAAGTCTTTTGTGAACGTTGATTAATTGTGTAAGGTTATGTCAAATCTGCGTGTGTGGATTTGGACTGAAATTAGCTTATCACTTACGACTTCAGCTCCCTTATCCGGCTTGAGGCTACATTAGCCACTATTAGCATAGCAAATCTGAAAACTGCCTACATATAGCAGTCAAGTTGCATTGAGGGCAATGTGGGCACATCTTTAAAAAAGGAAAAGAAAAGTTGCATCCATCGAATGTCAAACTATTTTATCAAAAAGAATTCTTGCATACATTCAAGTTGTATGCAGTTTCACACAAGAGCAATTAACAAAATCGTAAAAAAAAACAAACACTTTAGACTATAGTAAGCGTATGTATGTGTCCAAACTGTGTGCGCAACCGAGTTCAGTGAGTACAGTCCCTGTCCCACATGAACAGGAAGTACAGTGTGAGACCCGTTTAGAACTGGGCCATCACGCAGGAGCACATGACTGTGAGGGAGAGTTATGAATGAGAGCTGCATGTACAGCTTAGAGTATGTAAAAAAAGATGTCCTTGTTTATGCAAGGAGATGGAGGATAACTACTTTTATCCAAGTCTGCAGGCTGAATTAATAAAAAATGCAAATAACCACGTATAGAAATAAACCTCACTGATGCCAAAGAACAACTTCTACATCAGTTTTAATCAGCATTAGTTTCATTTTGTATACTGTATGTGTGCTTCCTGTGGGATAAGCAGATATGAGGTTATGTTAGGCTGTGTGAGCCGTGGGTAAGTCCTGCAGTTTTTAAAAAAAAAATAATTTTAAGCTGTGCAGTAGTTCTATCCTCCAATTTCTCTTATTTCTAAGCTATGGCCTACTTGTGTTTATGACTCCCCCTCCATCACCCTCCCAAACACAGACTTCCCTTCTACGTCATCCAAACCTCCCCCGTGGATTTCGCTGTTCTATCCAACCAAAATAAATAGCCTATGGGAGTGAATGAATCAGACACCCCCCCCCTCAATTTAAGATTAAATAACTTGAGTCTCTTGCAATGTAGCCTGTCAATTAATTAGGAAGAATGATTTATTTTCCCCATTATAATGTCTATAAGAAGCCAAACATTATAAAGCATTCATCTATCCTTTTTTCCTTCATTGTTTTCCAGGGTTGGTGGCAGAATATTAACCAGGGTATTTCAGATGTTCTTTTCTAGTTCACCTTCAAAAGTTGAAAAGCATTAATCTTTAGTAAAGCGCAAAAAACGTAGTATGTGTTATTATCTTTATACTCGGTCAACTTTATGCCTTGATTCCACTTGGCACGTTCCCGACGTTGCGAGTACGACATGGGGTTTTTGTTCCTTCCTCCACGCGGCTTCCCATCCCACCGGGAGCATTTAAGACATGCCTGTTAGTTTTCATATTGTGATCATTTTGTGATTTTGTTCTCAATTTGTGTGCTTCTACAATGGGTCTGTTTTATCCTTGCCTTATTTGCGTCTTTCCCGTGTATGATTTCCTGTCTGGCTCGACGCGTCCTCTGTTCCCTTCTGTCAAAATTAGACTCGGTGTGTATTCTCCGGAGTAGAGTCGCTTCTGGGACGCTTCTGAAACATGCTTTGGTGTGCCTGGTGAAACCACAACACTGTCTAGAATGGTTGCCAACAGCTACGGCTGACATGTTGTGGCCGTAATGCAACGTAGATGTGGCCTGGGGAATTTATGGGTGTACTTAAAGATATCCAGACCAAAACAATAACGAAATCCCAAGCAACAAAATGATTACTACTAAATCTGACAAAAATATAAATAGTTTAGTTTGTTTCTACTGATATTGTTTCAGCTATCATGTTGGTCTGCAACAAGTACCTTAAAGTAACCCTTCCGAAATCCTTTACTTCTGCAGGTTCTTACCACTTTTATCCAGTTAGCTCACAGTGAAAGCATGGTGCACAGAGCATCACACACATTCACCACAGCTCTTTAAATTTTCTCAATTCAATCTATTTTCAATATTCATTAAAGGCCAAGTGGATCCACATATGTAGACTGTGAAAGCTTGTGCTGAATGAGTGCATTTCATCACAAAGAGTGCAGCTCCATGTTTGGACACCTCATATACCGAGAAATAGCTCTTTCAGCAACTGATGAACCGGAGCAGTGCTGTGTCACACCAGTCTGCATGTTCATCGCCAGGTAAACATGGCAGCCAGGTGCAGGTAAACACAGGTGATGCAGTCCTTGGCCCAGACCGGTCCTGTTTACCGGCATCAGGAAGCCGAGCTGGCTGCAGGAGGCTTCTGATGTGGTCTGTCTCTGGCTTGGTTTTGTTCTGAAGGGATGAGGCGTTTGTCTTTAGCCCTCATGTGCCATTGGCACGGACAGAAGGCTTTCCTGTAAATCTAAAGGAAGGATTTGCAGTTTTTTTCCCTCCGCTTCTTTGATCGTCTCTACCTGTGTTTACTTAGTGCTGCAGTAGTTCTTGTTGTGTTGGGAAAGTCTCTTATCAAGTGTAGCAAGTTACTCTTTTCTGACAACTCCATTAAAAAATGATTAATATTACTTTACTTATTACTTGGTATTAAGGAAGGATATATTCACAATGTTAAGTTTTGTGAACAAGGCGAAAGGATGCAAAATGAGGCCGAGTCATTCCAGTCTGAGAGAAGCCTCGATCAGCCAGGGTCACTTGAGCAAGGCAGAGCTGCTCTCCAAAGAGTTAAAAGTATTCAAACGCAACATCAAAACAATCTTCAAAACACAAAACAAAGTTTGCTTCCCATCAGTACATTCCCACCCTTCAGTTTTGTACATCCCATGACAGTAACCAACTTACACCCTGACTGCAGTAACACACACACACTACTCAATCTCGTGAGCTTTTGCCAGAAATCACATATACAGGTGAAGGTGCTGGCTGGGTGAGAGGAATTCACCACTCTCCCAAACACATGTGGCATGTGGGACCGATGTCTGCCTCTCAAGACTCATCATCCTCATCTTAATCAATTTGTACCGATTTCCTTTTTCTCATTGTTTGCAGTAAATAAACTGCAGCCAGAGGAGATAAATATTGATAAGTTAGGCACAGCACAAACAGCAACAAACCAAGGCAAGCTCATGAATAATTTGACACGTTGTTTGCTCATTCTTCAATCTTACATATACTTCTATGAAGTCACGACTGCATATTCAGAGCCATTATATTCATACGCTCATTCATACTGAGCGCACAGCCCGGGGGCGGATGGCGGACAGAAAACATTAATTCTTTATGAGCATTCTGGGAGCGAATGTGTCACGACGCTAACTGCTCAGCCTTTTAATAGTACAATTTAGGATAACTGTCTCGGAAGCAAATGTTAATGCTAATTTAATGATTCCAACATTTTTGTAGTTCTAAGTAATTACCATCTACGGATAGACCAACATCACGGGAAAAGTTGGGCATTCCCCACAGCTTGAAACGACACTGTGTTGAAGACACAGTCTTGTATCCACACTAGTGGTTCCGGTGGGTGCACTGCTTTGGTTCGGACTGAGACACCTTGACAAATTTTCGGTGGATTGTCATAAAACTTACAGACAGATACTTTTGGTCCCCACAGTGTGAATCCTACCAAGTAAAGTAGAATAGAAGGATCTTCTCAGGGTGTATACTAAGAATTTTGGTGATACCCTGGCCTTTTTTTTTATTCCCTCATTGGGACAAAAGTTCAGTTGGGATCTCAGCTTTCTTTTTTTGTTTTAGGAAGCTTTAACACGTATGCAAAATCAGCTTTTTTTTTTTTTTTTAACTCCTATTCCATGTAAGGAAAAAAAATAGTAAAAAAAAAATTTGCATCCCTTGGCAAAGCAACAGCTAGGCTTTGTGGGCAGATCATCTTAGGTGAATTCTAACTGGCAAAATCGCAGCGACCACCAATAGTGAAGACGTGTGTGTATGTGTGTGTGCACTTGATCCCACGAAAGGACTACAAACCAGCAGACATCGTGCACTGCACACATTCAGGTGTGCAGTGCACGAATGTCTGACTGCCGCCTACTGCTGATCAGCAAATGTTAACATGCTAACTTGTTAGTTAGCTGATATGGTGAGCGTGGTAACATTATTCCCACTAAAAATCATGATTTCTCTTATCTACCAATTTCCTCACACTGATGTTTTTTTCATGAATGAATCTTAAATCTTCTCATTAATTGAAGTTTCTTTCTAATGACATTTAGTTGGCAGCATGCATGTGTGTTTTTGTCTATTTTCACTCTCTGTTGTGTTTTATATGACATGAAATCTGTAAAAGGGAAGCAAGAACACATAAAATTGTGTATTATAGCTAACCACAGTTTGTATTTGTAAAAGAAAAGAAAAGTTTTTAATCATTGGATCATTTGATCTCACTGTGAAGTTGCCAGGTACTTGAAAATGCCAAAAGAAAAAAACATTTGGGTTTGAAATTTAACATAAATACATGAAAAAGAAATACAAACCAAGCATAGTACATAACATAATACATACGTGTCATGTTTATGACTTCCACCCTCCATAAAGCTCGCCACATTTTCTCATGTGAACCTAAGCCACACTGTTTGCCTGTGCGACCACAACCAAACAGCTCTGAGCCTCCGTTGGTCTGAACCGGCAAATGATGACCCATGCAGGAGTTTGTCTTTGACGGTGTGTTCTCACATGCTTCAACATCTTTTGCCGCAGGCTATGATGTGGTGCAGCGAAGGCGTTTTCCTGCTAAACCTCTGCCCACTCCTTCTACATTAAGTCCCGGTGCCACACCAAAGGCCAAAGACATCTGGCGTGTCTGTAATGAGGTGCTCAAAAGCCTGCAGCTTCCCATCAGAAAACACAGTCTACACGGTGATAACAACCCTGGGAAAATCAAATAGTCTAATTTGTCTATTCTGTAAATAATTTGGACTATTATGTGTAACAGTTAGGCAAAAAAAAAAAAAAAAAATGCAGTTAGTCTCTTATTGATGCGTTGGATGAAACATGGAATGTGCGGCAGATTGTTAATGTTGTGTATTTTGGCTACTAACAGCTTTAAATCCTTGTTTGGCGCTGAACATTGTGGGATTATTTTTGCCCAAAACTGACTGAATTTGTGAGTGTGGAGTGTGTCTTCTGTTCCTTGTCCACACTATTCTCGTCACATTATTCTTAGACTTAACAGTCATTCCGACACCATTGAGTCACTCCTTTCCCATGTGCTCAATTTGCTCTAATTTGTCTTTATCACCCTCATCTCTTAATCCTTTCTCTGTTTCTGTACCAGGTTTCCAATCCATGATCAGTGTTTGGCAACAAATGCATCGATATTCTGAAAAGTCTACTTGTGTAATTACAGTGGTTGACATTCAACATTCATCATGTTAAATCATTTTTGGTTTACGCTGATTTTAAATGTTTGCTGTATTCAAAGAAACTAATACCTTTTTTTCAAAGGCAAATAGTATTTGTTGATTCCGATTCTCAGAATTTTAAAGGCGCTAAAAGGAGAAAATGCAATGTAATACTGATCCCTCTCTATGATTAACAATATGCCTGTTAACTGGTTCGATTGTGAGTTTAATGAGTAATAAAATCAATCAATAAATTTGTAATTTGCCAAAAATCATCTTAGGTTAAAGTCTACTTCTTTGCTTGCTTTCCACAGTTTTCTTAGATTTCATCAGAGCAAGGAGTTTCCTCAGTTAATGCTTCCAATGGCTTCATTAGGAATGCGAACCTGCTCACTTTGCTCAATCTCAATAATTATGTAATTCCTTCCCCCCCACAAAAATCATGGGACTGTATAAAATGCTCATTGAAGGTTGAAACCTGTGGAAAAAAAGCTACGCAGGGGACTAAATTATAATACTCCCCTCAGTTACAAAGCACTGCCTGAGATATTTGATCAGCTACATGGTTCAAGAAAAACACTGAAATTGCTGTATTTTGTATCTTTGTCACAGAGATACGGATAGCTTAGATTGAAAGAAGGTAATTTCACTTGGGACAACGTATGCACTCCAGGCAGCAAAATATAATATTAAAAACATATCATGGAGTGAGAAGTCAGGTGGCCTAAAGCAACAGTTACAGGCCAGACAGCTGCAGGTGAGCGCTATCCTGCCAGGGTGTTGCGTGGTTCTGCGTGGTCATTGTCCCAGTAAAGCCTGATCTGAGGTTTTTTAAAAAAGGTGGCTTAGCAGATGCATCAAGTGGTTTCAGTGAGCATCCTGAAGCCAAAATGATAACAGTGATTATTTTACTAATCCCTTAAAGTTTTAAGTTAATATGCACATGCTGTAGAGACTTGGCTCACAAACGTCCTGCAAGTCTCAATTTGGTAGTTTGTGAGAAAACAAAGAGATTACGTGGAAGAAGAGACATTTGGATAATTACAGGTGCTCGCAGAGTGTGTGCTCATGTGATCCGACAAAAGAAACTGGCAGGAAGTCTGAGGCCACTAATTGTCCTTAAATTGCTTCCAAAAGACCGCATGATGACAGCGGGTAACATCCAGTGTTTGAGTCAGGCACACACAGACATACACAGACACACACACACAAACAACAGTGATCAGATTAGCAAATCTTACCTTAGATTAGTAAAACTGCACAGCAGCTGACACATGCTCATTTCCTAGTCTTACTGTTGACTTTAGGTGCATCAAAGCAGGCAGTGTCTTCAAACACACACACACACACGCGCGTGCACACACATACACTTTACAGCGCAGCAGTGAAAAGCCAACCCAGCGTGTTACCTCAGCACCTTGGCACTAACCAAAGCAGCAGATCATTAAAAAACCATGAGCAATTTCCGCCGCCCGCCCCCCTTTTCTTTCTTTTTTAAAAATTTACAAATGGTAGTTAGAGCGAAACGCTGCAGACCTCACCTCACTGTAAGCCAGGAGGTTAAATTATGTATGGTACCTCGGGATGACATCATTCATGAGAGTCCTCTGGAGGGAGCCCACGTCACTGGTGATTCCAGCTCTACGCTGTACTGTGAGTTTGTAATGAAAATGCTCATAACGCTGTGTGAATGTGGAATAAAGCAACAAGATCAAGAGTTTAAAGCCATGATAGTGACTCTGTGCATCAGTTCGGCATATGCAGTGCTTTGAGCTAAAAGCTCACGTCAGCACTCAAAGGGCCGTGACATACTATACCAACGGTCAGCCATCAGCCAACATTGTGGTTGTTGATGGGCAAATGTGGTCCAAGTTGTTGTGGTGTGTCCTTCAGTGTTGCTGGCCCCTATCGGAGGCTTGTTGTCCAGTTGAGCACGTTGAATGGCAGCGGAGCCCGTCAGTGAGAGTAATCAATCTGATTGGCTACAAATCAATGAGCGAGTCCAATTGTTGCAGCTCAAGATCCAAAGGACTCTTCCCGTTAATGTTGACATTTTACATTAATAAATCACAGTTTCTCCATGTGCATAACTGAAATAAGCGTGGTGGAGTTGGTGGCTTCCAGACTTTTAGAAAAAGGTTTTTTTCTGTTAATGCCATGTCCATCAATAGAGCTGTTGGTCCTCTGGAGACCAAGCATCTTTCTTGAGTGTCCTCTGGTAAACCATGAAAAAATAAAAGAAGGAATTTACCAGACAGGACATATCGGAGGGCAAACAAATGCAACAATGAACTGTCATTTGAGTCACATATATCACCAATTGCAGACAAGGAAGGGTACGATTGTGAACACAGGAGGAGTGCAGTCCTGCATGAACATGAACCCATGTACCAAATGTGATGGCGGTCTACCCATTAGGGATGGGATCACAATGTCAGCAGAACAATGTTGGGCTCTTCCAGACTTTTTCCTGCACTGGACTCAGCTATTTCTGGTGCATCTTTGTATGGTGGTCACGATCAAATACTTCAATTATGTTTTCAAGGCTGTTTAACAAGTCATAAATGCAACACAGCTTGTTTCCTTTCTGACTGTTAGAGAATAAGGAGCCGGTATTTTGTCACAAGTAACAACAGTGACTCACGACACAGTTTTTCTAGTGATATTGGGGGGGTGTAACTTCTCCACTATGACTCATCCTCAGTGATCAACGCTACAACCTGCAGGTCACAGGAGGTGTGTGCACAACATAATTTTATAATGATGGTGATTATAGGCATATAATAAAGGAAGTGACTCACCTGATATGTGTACAGCTGTGTGTGCAGTGATTCACTCTTTCCATCTTCAAATTGTTGTTTTTCCGTCGTGCCTTTGCAAAATCTGATATGATTCATTGTTCCAAAGCTCCCTAAGATCACAGTCAAATCCACATTTACATGCACTATAATTACATGAGTGAAGAAGACTGCTGGGTACAGTGGGTGGACTCTGTTATGAAGCTTTCACACCCATACAGGCCTGGATGAACGCTGGCTTTGTTGTTGTGGTTTACACTTCAGCTGCTGCATTGTGACATTAGTGCCCATGCTACTCAAGGTGTTCCAATTCAGTGTCAGTCAGACATTTAAGTCTGCATCTTATGGGATAAATCATGTATAATTCAGTGAAGGTACGACCCCCCCTTTCTTTTACAGCTGAACAACCAGACTGACGACTCTCACCGAGAGATGATCAGCGATTTTACATGGTCGATCAGCCAAGAAGCCACCAACAAGGGGCTGACTAGTACCAGTAGTGCAGGATATACGTGCATCAGGGCCCAGATCAGCCCAGTTGCCAGGATATTATGATAGGGTGTAGCATTTCTGCAAACCAACCAAACATCCGTGGCATATCACGTTCACGATGTAATCTTATTAGCCACCTGTCGCAGCAGGACATGGAGGGGAAGGTGCTGATGTTATTACAAAGCAGCGAGGCTGCCAAATGGGCATGAGCAGTTTGACTCGCACACACCTGGAGACACTTCCAGCCATTTTGGTAGCATCAAAACTTAAAGTTGATCATGGAGACCTGCAGACATTTCTAGCGACTCAAATTGTCTATTTTTTTCACAGAAAGTGCGTGGCGACCAAAACAGGTATTTTAAGCCAAACCATGATGCTTCCCTAACCCTAACAGGGTGGTTTTTGTGCCTAATCCACAGCATTCAGACAGAAGATAAATAGAAAATTTAACCTAAATAAGTGTTCAGTTTGACTCATCTGCTGTATTGCATAAACATACTTGGCCAACATTTATACTGGCGATTAGGTTGGCCCAAACACTCTGGTGTCATTTATTTTGAATGAGCAGCAGCACGGCATTGCTCACCACACCACAGACTCAAATCTAGCTTTATAAATGGTGTTGTAAGGGGAAAGAGAATTAAAGAGATTGATGGCAGCAATAAAGGAAAAAAAAAAAGAGCGAGCTGGAAAACAAATACACACAAAAGAGGAATTAACCGCATATAGATGTGATTCAAATATATGGAATGAAACCAACAGATGGATGCAGAAATACAAAAGTAGAGCAGTGTCACAGTATAACATGCCATGGTGTACTCAAAAACAGGACACGGTGTACTTCCTCCATGACCAACCGGATTGTTTGCTCAGAGCTACCTGTTGCATAATGTGCAGTTATCTGCAGCAGTGCAGCAGGGGGAACATGGATGGACAGATGGAACATGTATGACAGCTGAAGGCGTTGCGGCGTTGCATTACTTATGAGATGAGTCATGGTGGAGCTGTGTGGAAACTGCGTGAGAAGCTCTGTGGGGACTCCAAACATGAGACCCACAGCCCCTTTGTGAGCCATTTGCCATGCACTGCTCCGCCTCACATGCATGAAGACTTCTACTGGCAACAACACACGCATGCAGAGAACATGAAATTTGTTCTGCTGCTGGTCATTACATTACACAGAGGCACACATTCTCTCTTCTGTGCACACACAAACTCTCACTCAGCACACATGTTAACTGTACATGCGCACAGTACACACACTGTTTTAATCAACTCTTTCACTGAAGCCACTCTGACTCATTCATGTATTACGCAACTTCCCATAAGCCCATGATCTCCGAGAAAGCCTTGACTATAATCTTATTCCAATCCTCCGTGTGAACGGATCTATTTGTTTTCCGTCATGTAGCCATAGAAAACAAAAACAGAACTATGATCAAATGTCAAATCGTTTTTTTTCCCGCCGGGCTCTGTGGTTCAGATTCAGATTCAGAGTCAGACCACTTTATTTATTCCAAATGGGCAATTCAGCTGCAGCTTTTCCAGACGTCAAACATAAAAAACATAAACTCATTAGAACGATCATTCAGTCATTCAGAAAACAATTTAAGAGGCACATGGGTAAGTAATTAATAAATAAATAAATGAGCAAATAAACAAATTTAAATTGAACTCTTAGTGGGGCCTGTGTTTAGGAGTTTAATGGCAGATGGAATGAAAGACTTTGCGTATCGATTTGATTTGCTCTTGGGCACATTATAGCGTCGGCCAGAGGGCAACAATAAAAACTCGGTGGACATAATATGGTCTGGTTGGCTGATAATTATTTTTGCTTTCTCAGTTGCTTGCTTTTCACAGATAGTGCCCAAATTCCTCTGCTGAATGCCTGCAATCTTGGAACATACGTGTTTAAGCTGTTATTCTTCTTCACAGGCAACCCGTTGAACCAGCAGATACAGGAAAAAGTTCAAAGGCTTTCAATAAAAGAATGATAAAAGTTGCACAAAATAGTATCACAGACATTCAAAGAATGTAGCTTTCGCATTTAGTGAATTCTTTGACAATCAGCTCAGGGTTTTCTTTGAATTTGAGCTGTGAATCAAACAAAGTGCCAAGGTATTTGTAGGAGTCAACAATCTGGACCTCTTCATTGTGGATGGTGCTTGCTCTTGGTGTGTCCTGACTTTGCCTGAAGTCAATGATCAGTTCCTTAGTTTTTGACACATTAAGATCCAAGAGATGATCATCGCACCATTTAGTAAAAGCTGGTAGGGCCTGACCATGACCTGAATCTTGGCCCTGGAGAAGAGTCAGAAGGGCAGTGTCATCTGAGAATTTTACAAAGTAGCTGCCCTCTTGTGAGGTTCTACAGCTGTCTGTGTACATGATGAAGAGTTAGGGTGACCCTGGGGTGAGCCTGTTTGAAAGCCTGATCCTGGACATGCGTCCATTCACCAACACCTGCTGGATTCTGTTTGTAAGAAAGTCTAAAAGCAACACTAAAAATTGATCTGGTAGCTTAAAATAGGATGCAAAGTGGTCAATTAAAATATGAGGCTGCATCTTATTAAAAGCAGAAGAAAAATCAGCAAATACAATTTTGGTTTCTCTAGGTGCTTGTACACTTTATCTAGGATGAAGAGATTTGCATCATCGACACCCTTACCAGCTTGATAAGCAAACTGTAAGGGGTCTAATTTACCATCTGTGAGAGGGACCATCTTATCTTTTATAACCTTTTCAAAAATCTTCATGACAAGGGATGTAAGTGCAACTGGTCTGCAGCCTCTTAGCTCCTTGGCATTTCCAGATTTGGCAATAGGCACTATGGTGGAGGTTTTCCAGATTGCTGGTGTCTGGCCACGTTCAGCACACATTTGAAAGAGTTTGGAAAAAGCCTCACTGAGCTGTTCGGCACAGTAACGCAGTGTGCGTCCGTGGATGGCATCGGGGCCTGCAGATTTCCTTATATTGACCTTTTTAAGTAAATTTGTGACACATTCCTGCGATATCACAATGTCATTGTGAGGTACCAATGAACTTCTATGCAAGGAGACATTGTCCGAAAAGTCAGCTATCTCAAAACGAGAAAAAAATGAGTTAAAAGCATCTGGCAGGTCTAAATCATCTATCCCATTCAGGCTGACAGATCGTTTTTCATCATTAGCATACTGATTAATGGATGCCATGGTTTTAATACCAATGCCAGGCTGCTTATATTTTACTTTAGCTTTCCTTATTTCATTCCGCACTTCCCTAGAGGCCATCTTCCTCTCCTGGGGATCCCCTGTGAAGTAGGTCCGTTTCTTTTTAATAATGATTGTTTTAAGTTCCTTTGTTATCCAAGGCTTATTATTTGGATATCTAATCACCTTTTCAGAGGCAAACTGACTGTGGTGCCTCTGGTTTGCTGCTGAAAGAGAAACACCTGTGAAACAGTTGCATACAGCAGCCACATGGTGTCATGAGTTGAGTGGCCAACATGCTGGTTTCCTCAGCTTCAACCTGGCCAGTCAGGCATCAAACACTTGCTTTACAAGAGGCAACAGGCAACAAACAAATAAATTATACGGGGGAGAAAGCAAATTCTCTTCCATTTTTCCAACCAAAACTCACCAAACCCAACCAACACCTCCCTGTCTCCAGACTCTTTATTTTCCATTATGAGATGATCATGTACACTTCCCAGTTGCTGGTGAAAAAACTATTAATCAAGCATAATGTGGTAGCAGTGTGCCATCTTGGCAAATGTACCATGGCCTTTATCCTAGACATAAATGCATAGCTTTGCACTTTACAGTTGCTGCTCTTAAAAAAAACATGTAAAAAAATGAGGAAAAGCAAAAACAACACAGCAGATTGTTGTGTTTGTCCCTGCAGTTGAAGAGAGCTTCATCCAACACAGGATTAAAAAAAAAACATTTTCAAAAAATATAGTGTTTGCATGACGGTAAAGCATTCGTGATACAAAAGTTACTATCTCACAAAAGGATACGTTAAGTCTTAGATCTGGGCCCCTCTACGGAAATACGGAACATACTACGTAGCTGGATGGTAGAGAATGCATCATCTCCCTGATCTGTAGCCCAGAAAAGGAAAATCTGGGAACTCACGCCTCCTTTCACAGCATCAATATTTTAGCCTCTCACAAGCCTCTGCTTCCGCTCAGCAGTGATGCCATGTTGAGTCAGATGTTTGACTTTAGAAGTCTTAGATCATTTTGCGAGGGGAGGGAGAGGGGTTAAAATAGGCCAGTGAAGGCAGGAACGGAACATATTATGCCTCCATTCGAAAGACAATGCTCTTCTTCTAACTCTGTTCTCTTTAAAAATGAAAATATGGGGCCGTGAAGGTGTGGATGGAGGTTCACGAGAGAGAGGAAAAGCGTTTTCAGATTCAGTCACCCAAGCAACAGAATCCCTCCTGTGATTTATGACGGTCCTATTTAAAGGCCGCAGGAAGCTGGAGTTAAAGTTACGGCCTTGAAGGACAGTTTTCCACTGTCAAGTGAGGGCCCGCCCCCCAGGTGTTAAAAGTGAGCTTGTTTTATGACCCTTGTTGGTGAACATATTCATCGGCTGTCGCAGCCATCTTCTGCTGTCACTATGTGGTAACCATGACACAGATTGAAAGTCTTGATCATTTATATCCATGAATAAATAATTTACACCCTCAAATTACTTAATGGGATTCATTGGATGAATACTAAATTATTAATTTAAGGGAACAAATTACTAATTTATGCACATGAATTGTGCTTTTTGGTCATACGACCCTCGTCACACCTCATTATTTTGCTGCTGTGTGGTCGCTGGTTAAAGAGGTCAAAGGTCACTGAGATTTACCCTGAAGGATGAGCCTGCTGCTTATCAGGTGTGTGTGAGGAGGCTCCACCCTTCAATGCGGGGCGACCTTTTGAACTTCCTGTTAGGACGAGGTCAAACTCCTCGGTGTTTACCGGGATACACAGGAATTTTTACTACATGAAAGGTCTGCTGGGAATTCCACAAGTGGCCCACTTCAAATGAGGGCTGTTCTGCCTTAAAGGGCCAAGCATGTGACCCAGGGCTCACAGGTCAAGTAAATAAAGCTTACTGGCGGCGCATGAGGAACAAGAATGTCAGCTTTTAAAGCACTTTGTTCTGTAGAAAGGCTTTATAGACTTTGTTTTGAAGATGTTATGTTGTATTTGTTTTGTTCTGGTGGCCAATAAAGTAAGGCAATCAATTCACAACTATTTTTAGTTTATTGGCTTTTATTAATGAATGTCTATGGAGCAATTTAGGAACTAATGATACCAATAAATCTCTTAATATATTGTTGTAGTGTTACGTTTTTTTTTTTTGTTAAAATGGTTTGTAGAAAGATTTTTCTTGTTCAGAATAGACTTGATTGGCTGAGGTTCACATACAACAGCTGAACATATTAATTAGTTGTTTCATTAATAGTTTAAATTGGTAAAGAACAGTCTGTGGGCAGGATTTAGGGGCAGAGATGGAATACAAGTTATGTAATGAGTTGTATAGTCACCCAAAAGGTACTATTCCCACCCCGGAAACTCAGCCCTGCCTAACCCGGCCCGGTTGACTTCCTGTATGATGAGGACTACGGAATCTGAATCCTGCACACACTCTTCCCTATTCTTATCTATTGCACTATTCTCACCCTGGAAGCTCAGCCCTGCCTAAACCGGCCCGGTTGACTTCCTGTATGAGGACTGCAGAGTCTGAACTCTGTGCCGAGACGGCACCATGTAACTGCATCCTCTTACTGATTTATTTATTTGCACTAAATTGTCCTGTACTTGTACTGTCTTTTGTTGTACTGTTGTTGTTATGTGCGGTGTCCTTGAGTGCTTTGAAAGGCGCCTTCAAATAAAATGCACTATTATTATTATTATTATTAAAACTAAGAATCGCTGTGTTTTTGTTACCAAAGAATGAGCCTATCTGTGTCTACAGAAGAAGCAGGTCCTCCTCCATACAGATTGCTGTGTTGAACTGCCATGTCTGAAGGCAACCGTAACCCAGAACAGACAAACCAAACACTGGCTAAAGAGAGGGACTTTCACATTTTAATCACCACCGTAGGGGAGGATGAGGCGAGGGGTGTTCAGTTGGTTGCAAACTGCAACCGGACTGCTAGATGCCATGAAGTCCGGCACACTGACCCTTTTAAATATTAATTTTATAAACAACTCCAGCTGGTCAGTGCCAAATGCCAACTAACTTCACTGACTTATCACGCTTACTTGAGCCTGGTTTCATCCAAATTAAACAGCGGCCATTTAGAGCGACACACTGAAGTGTTTTCTGATCTGAAGCACATTTCACCAGAACGACGTCACTTGTCTGTGCCCAAAGCCGCTAGAAAGGTTAGGTAAGGTTCAAACACTACCTGGTTACTCTACAAGCTAAGGTTGGGGGAGCCTACTTTTTGACATTAACATTAACATAACCACCTTGGGAAGGAAAGCCTTGTCATCAGGGTTACAATAATAACCCCATGGTTAAGGTTAGGCGACAGTCATGGTCTTGCTCAAAAGACCACATAATATTGATGGTCAGAAGCGAAAAGGGAAGCAAACTGTCCGCCTTGTTAAAGTCGTGACATTTTGCTTCTCGCTGGGCAACATCCCCTGACTTCCTTGTCTTCTCCTGTCATAATTCTTACAGGGTTCACTAGAGGGCTTTGTCACTTGAGCTTATGGATGTTTGGAGCATATGCAAAAACAACTCATTCTCTTGTTTTTTTATCTGAAATATCATGCCATGTATTTCATGTGGTAAATCCAACATGTTAACATGTTTTGGCTTTTTTGGGGCAGGTCACAGACATTGGTGATGCTGAGTTGCATTTCATAATAAGTGTTGCTTATTTTATGTCTTATCCTTGTCTATCTATTTAACCTGAGGACTGGCAAATAAAAGCTAGCTGTTATCAGCCCTCACTGGGTTAAAAATATCTCTTTCCTGGCAACAAAATAAATAAAAATGCTCTTGAGAAATGAGTACACAGGATGCACATGCACAGTGAAACTTGCTTTGCTTTAGTGATACTTGTTCCTGAATGGCAGCGTTTGTTGAGCTGTCATGTGAACTGTAGTGGTTAAATTTGGCTTCCTCTCTGCATCCCATGACATCCTTTGAGGGCAAGCGGTTGGGGACCGGAGGGAGGGGCCGAGGAAAAAAAACTACTGCACCACAAGTTCACCGATAAACATAAGGATCTTTCTGATCGAGGACAAACTGAAAACAGCAGCGTCTCATGTTAACGCCGGGCTGAAGGCGGGGCTCCAACATCCGGAGCGGGATCCACATATTGACACTCATCGCTGCCTGCTCACTAACCTCTGAATCAACATGCAAAGTGTCCTGATAACAGCATGAATGCTGAGCCACTGAGATCTGCTCACATGACACTTTCAGATGGAGGCGCATGCAGCAGATGTATCCACGTAGTATGCATGCACACAAATACACAAAGTTATGCACATATGCAGGCACATTGACGATTTGAGTTTTTAGATTACATTTTAGTTATATGCTTTAACTATTTACCCACAAGCACTTCAGTGCCACATTTCCAACTCCAGCATAACAGAAGCTGTGTTTCCATCTTATTTGCATGGAAATTTGAAGGGAACTTTTGAAATACTGCAAAAAAAATTTACAAATTACAAATGAGGCACCTTATCGACTGTGTAGCCGATTTTATTTGCTCCAAACCAATATGTAGACAAAAGCTGGCAGTAATACACAGCAGTAGTGGAGCAGAAGCTGATGTGTAGGTCGAAAAAACAGAAGCGATAGGACAACTTTATTTAGGTTAATAACATGTTAAAGTAAAAAAAATATAAGAAGTATCTTAAGAAACGGAATCTCTGCACAGAAGTTAAGGTGGAAAACCTATATTAAAATCTGTTAAAACATTTCAAGGCTGGATATTGAGAAAATTATTCAGTTCTGACAATAATAATAATATTGACAATGGAGAGGAATATTGTAGGTCTGGGCTTGATGTTGATATTAAGATCCAAATGATGTGATATTTTGATTGGACTGTGGGCTAAAAAGCTCCAGGACTTGGGGGTCAAGGTTCGGGATTGGGTTGCACCAGCTACTGTCCTTTGCTGAAAGCATGTAATCCCTCTTCATAGTTCTGTTCATTAAGTGGTGAACCACCAACTATCCATTCACAAGCTCCCTGAAAAGCCTCATGAACTAAACCCTCCTTTCAGTTTTCTCAGCTTTCTGATCGCTCACACAGCGGAGGACATTTCAAACACTCCATTGTTGCCGCCGTCTGTGTCAGGTCCCGGTGGGTTACGCAACCCACAAAAAACCCGACTCGGCCCGTCCAGTGCAGCGGATGTGGTGGCTCCTCTTAGCCGGCCCTTGGCATTCTCCGGTTACTGAGTGTGCAGGCGGACAGGTCCTTGTGTGTATCCCTTACACTTGCTCAGGCAGGCAGGAAGTTCCTGTTGACATGAATGAACTGGCCTCTCAATAATGCAGGAGGAGCTCAGGGGAGAACGGCTGCCTCTCCCCAAGGACCATTACCTCAGCAACTGTCCTGCTTAGGCTGGCCCGGAGGCTCTGAGTGCGTGTGTGTGTGTGTGTGTGTGTGTGTGTGTGTGTGTGTGTGTGTGTGTGTGTGTGTGTGTGTGTGTGTCAGGAAGAGAGCGAAAGAAGAGGAGGAAGCCGAGTGTTTGTTTTATGTTAAGTGGATGTATTAGAGTGTGTCTGCACTGTTTGTTTGTGTGAGTTTGCTCGTTCCTAGCCACGGTGTGTAGACTGCCTAAACTTACAAGAGGAGACAGTATAAGAGTAATTCACTGCTGCTCTGGTTGGTAATGTTTCAGGTTGGGTTTTGAATTAGGATGATAATGATGTAACCTGATGGAGCAGAGCATGGGTTAAAGGTGCGCTGAGTTTTAGTTGAAAATGATGCTTAGCGTTAGTTCATGCAGGAGACAGAAGTCAAACGGCTCAGATGTAATCAGCTGACAGCCTGCTGATCGAATCATTGTTACCAATCAGTTTCACACCAATCGCAGCTGTTCTCATCACAAGGAAACCCATTTAAATATGGCTCCCTCCTCACTCACAGCCGCTCCTTATTTTGGTTTGCTGCCTGGTCAATTCAGGGAGCATCTTACAGTTTTTCTCAGTTGTTTACACACAAATACTGGTACTTGAGACACAATGACCACAACATGTATTCTGCTATACTACAAGCACAATTCCTGCTTTACATTCCTGCAGTTCTAAAACACACTTTTTCCAAAACACTACACACAATTCTCTGCATTTGGCACAATTTTCATGAAGAAAATCTCATGTTTTCACAAGGAACACACTGTCATTCAAAATTCTAAAGTTAATTGCCCCACTATGCACACTGACTCATCACATGGGCAAACACCTGTCACACAGTTTTACAATTAGCAATCAGAGCTTGAGCATAAAACGGCAACAGGTGAGCTCTTCTGTTTTGGAGCAATGGATGCCAACATTGGAAACAGAGCCAGAGTCAGAGGAGTGAGAGTGAGAGGAGGAGGACGGGGAGGACTAGGACGAGGAAGACCGAGAACCATAATCTCTGATGAGATCCGAGCCACTTTGGTTGACCATGTGGTCAACCATGGTCTAACAATGAGGGAGGCTGGGCAAAGAGTACAGCCAAATTTGAGCAGGTACACAGTAGCATCGAACATCCGGACTTTCCGAAATGAGAATAGGTAAGAAATCTACTCTCACTAGAAAATTGAAGCACTGCACATCAATACAGTACTCAATGAGAACAGTAGTACAGTATTACCTGTGGACTGTTCTGTAAGACTGTACAAATAAAGCATGTTTCAAGTATTTGGGAAATGTATTCCTATGTTGTATTCCTACACAATATTTATAGTATTTTACTATTTGTATGGCAGAACTGAAAGATTATCAACACAAGGTGGTCGGGAACGTCTTCTGTCTCCTGAACAGTTAACTGAAATCATGAACATGGTCCTAGAAAATAACGGCATAACATTACGCCAAATACAAAGAAAAATAATAGAAAACATATTTCAAAATATTGATAGGGTAAGCTTATCAACACTGGACCATGTCTTGCGCAGATATAATCTGAGGATGAAGCAGGTCTACAGGGTGCCATTTGAACACAATTCAGGAAGAGTCAAAGAATTGCAATATAACTGTGCAAGTGAGTCCTATACAATCCCACAATTGATGCATACTCTCAATACTGGATAAATTATACATATTTCAGTATTGTAATCATAACTGTGCTTCGCAATAGTAACCACTCCATGTGTATTTTGTCATGTGTGTTTCAGAGAGTCCTTGAGCTAGAGGTGGCTGCAGTGGAGCACCAGTTCATCTTCATTGATGACGTTGGATTCAACCTCACAAAAAGACGAAGGAGGGGAAGGAATATCACCGGCCAGCGCGGGGGGAACATCACGATGTGTGCAGCGATTACCCACCACGGCATCATCCATCACCATGTACCTTGGCCTCTACAACACAGCGCATCTGATCACATTCCTGGACACCCTACACAACAGTCATTTCACCAGATCAGATAGATGGCCCAGAGCAGCTCAGGTACGTTGTCATTTGGGACAACGTAAGTTTCCACTGGGCTGCTCTGGTTCGTAACTGGTTCACTGCCCACCCACGCTTTTTAGTTGTTTATCTCCCTCCATATTGTCCATTCTTCAGTCCTACTGAGGAATTTTTTTCTGCCTGGAGATGGAAAGTGTATGACCGAAATCCACAAACACGTATACCCCTTCTCCAAGCTATGGGAGACGCATGCGGAGATGTAGCAGGTGATGCTTTTCATGGCTGGATTCGCCATGCTAGGCGATATTTCCCCCTTTGCTTGGCCAGGGAAAACATTGCTTGTAATGTAGGTGAGGTGCTGAGGATGCAGCATAGTTTCTTGTTGTGTTTTTTTGTTTTTTTTTGTAACTGTATACAGTAAATTCTTCTGTTTTATATGTAGACCACTGTATGTGCAACAAAGTTGTGTTGGTTGGGATGTACACTGTGTACATTTTTTTTGTGGGAAAAATAAAATGTATTGCCATGTATTTGTGTGTACAAAAACAATATTCTCAAATATTTAACAACACACTTCTGTATGTACTGTCTGTAGTAACTTTAACACTGAACAAAAAAAAGGCCGAAGTCACTATGATGAATGGAGAGAAGGTGTGTTTTATTTATAGTGTTTTACATTGAGCACATTAGTGTTCAACTGGTTCTTATAAATGTCTATTCATATGATGGTCTGTGTGTGTCATTTGAAAGCGAAATAACATTGTTTTGAATGTAAAGTTTCATTTTGTAGGAGAATTGAGGGGTTTTGCCGTGTGTGTGTGTGTGTGTGTGTGTGTTTATTTGTGTGTAGAGTTTCTACTAGTATGAGGCATGCTTTCAGAAAATGTGTGTAAACAATCGAGAAAAACTGTAAGAGCGGAGCCCTCAGCGCCAAACATTACTGTATTCTATGTCAGTGGTTCCCAACTGTTTTTCCTTGAAGCCCGCTTGCCTGTGTCCAAGACAAGCCAGGCCCCCCCAACCCCAACCCGCATACTCTAAAAGAATAAAGTGATTACAGTTTTTCTTGTTTACACACATTTTCTGAAAGCATGCCTTTCAGAAATATTTCATGGACCCCAGGTTGGGAACCACTGTTCTATGTGTTGCAATAAATCGTTAAACCTATGACGAGAAAGTTCCTGACTGAAACAAAATGTATTAAAAGGCTCAACAGAATTTAAAAATATATACATTTTGACATCATGACATCTATGCGTTGTATTGTGTTGTAGAGATATCTACTGTGGCATACCAACTAGCTAAACCTTCTGTACTACCAGTGCAAACACCAACAGCCTCCTGGCACTCAGACCTCCAAATGCGAACCACTTGAAGCACGGCTAACCAGGCTAGCTTGTTAACATCTGCAACAGTTAGCAGCAGTTGTTGGTTCCCCTGGTGATATGATGCCCTCTCTTTGTTTGGAGTATGATTAAGTATTTTAAAAGAAAGTTTTCAGTGAAAAAGGGAGCTTGTGTCAGTAGGTTCAGTCAAAAGTTGCAACCATCTTTTAATGTGTAAATATAAAAAAACTGTGCTCTATAGATGAGCTAGCGATTTAAATCACCGCTTAGTAAACTCTTAAATCAGCGGATTTGCAAAGAGCTGGTGCAAATTAGATCTGGTTTTACATTAGATTAGGGTTAACAATAAGGGCTTGGCTGGCAGGGTTGGGGTTAATGTGGTCTGGAGAGTGAATGAAAGCTTCTCACAAGTGTAGTCAGACAAATGTGCGCGCTGAACACACAAGAACGTTTGGCTTCTGAGCAACTTAAATCAACAAAATCATGTTTTATCTTCCCAAAGTATGACCTCTGCTCACGTTTCCTGCACCAGACCACACATCAAACCGACCTCGTCCCAACAGGGCCATTGTAAATGCTCCTTGTTATCTGACCAGACTAAACAAGGCAGGCTACACAAACATTCTTGTTTGGCCATAAAAGCCAGGAGCGGAGCCTATCCCCTCCTCTCAGCACACACAGCCTCCACATCGCACTACTCCACTCTCCTCAGCAGCTCTTTGAAGTCGTCCCCCGCAGCTCTCCACCATTAGCCAGCCTCCCATCTGCTGTGCCAGAGCTACTTCATTACCAGCCTACCGCTGCTGCCATAATCGGAAAGGGAACAGCAGGCTAACGTAGCTGTGGTGCTTCCTGAACCGACACCCCCCCTCCTGTTCCAGCTTCTTTAATTAGCTGTCGGCTGTTGGCTTTTATTGACCTAAACATCCCTGAACCTTATTCCTGCACACCCCTCGCTGGCTCATTAGGCCTCACAAGAGGAACTGTAAAGGCAAATAGTCCCCAGTGAACACACCTCCACATTAAGTGGAGATGATGGTTCAGAGAGATATAAATGTGCAGAAGCTAAAAAAAAAAAATAATAAAAAAAAATAAAAAAATAAAAAACCTACAAAAAAAATAATCCTGCAATAGTTACAAGTATAACTCGAGTTATCATGAGTCAAATGAATGTAACGTCTTTTATTATTTATGATACTTTTAATCATGCGTGAAAAAAACGGTGAGAAGGTTTATTCATCAACCTCCTGAATATCTGTGTAAAAGTTTTAATGCTTCTTCAAAGACAGAAACATATAATGGTTTTAGATTAACAAAAAATCAGCAAAAACACTGGTGCAGATGACGCACTTCTTAGTAACATGTAGACATGAGCGAGGACATGTTGCAGTCAAAAGCCCCTTTAGTCCAGGCAAAGTAGCGTTTTACGACAGACTAATT
>CAEMYA010000045.1:86026-102989 GCA_903131615.1 Diplodus sargus | reverse complement strand
TTTTTTTTTTTTTTTTAGGGTTAGGCTTCATCAAATCAATGTCAAATTGCTGTCACTCATCTGTCTCCTTCACATAATCTCTTTCATGGGAAGATGTGCAGGACTGCCACCAACAATTAACAAGCAGTTAATCCGACAGTAATCTGTTGATATACTTCATCTAATTGAAGAATTGTTCAGTCAGCAAAAAGTTTAGGAATTGAGGTAAGTGCCAGAGACATTTTTTCCAGAGCCCATGTTGTGCCCAACTACAAATTGCTGGTTTTGTCCGACAAGTGATCCAAAACCATTATATTTATTTATTTATTTAGTAGTTTCAAAGTTGATCCTGGGTTTAGATTTTGAATTAATGCAGCGCATTATGTGATTGTATTTTAGGACAAGTCAGGAGATTTGGCATTGAGTTTTGAAAATTGAAAATTACAGATAAAATACAGAAAACCACCATGTCATCTTTCTGCTTACATTAGACCTGTGTGAGTGGCATCCTTGGAAGAGAAAAGTATTTTGCCATTTTACCATTGTCAGTGGGTAACATGCCTAACTGAATGCACATTGTAGACTGACGTATTTGCATCAGTTTCTTTTGTGCTCTTGTTGCTTGACTTTGCTGTTAGTGACATGATTAGTTGACAAGCACATATCCGCCCACAACAGCTGCTGTTGTCACAAACGCTGTTTGAACACAATGTACTGTCACTCACGATTGTTGGGCATGAAAGTGCCAGCGGTGCAAGCGCATACTGTAGGTGTGGTCCCGACACCTAAATGAAGTGAGATTATTGCTTAAACACACAGTGGCTCACCTCTGACCCTACAGGTTACCAGATGTTCTCTCTGGAGGGTCCTGCACCCCAAGCCAGCCTCAAACAACTGGTGCCTACAGACCGATGGATGCAGTATGTTTTGATTTAAATATCTGGCACACAATATGGCAGAATTCATAAGATCACCAAACCTAACTAGCCAACTGCTGTGAATATATTGGCAGCTGACTCTGTGACGTTCGGGCTTTGATTTGGTCTGGTCTGGAAAAAACAAAAACGAAACCACAGCCAGTGGGTGAAATTGTGCATTTTGTAGACTAAACAACCAGTCTTTCTCTTTTCTTCCTCAGACTTGCTGCTGCTGATTTGTCATGCTTGAATGTCTTTAACGGACACTGACGAGCGGTGACTTGTGCCAATGGTGCCAGACAGGCGACAAAAACGACAGGCGAAGGGTCAAAGATTCTCAACGGCAGTCCTCGGTCTGCGGTCGCCTCGAATCTTAACGGCTAAGCATCTTGTTATCTTTTCACTTACAAATGCCCCCTATACCCTCCGATAACCTCCTTCAGTCTAAGTCCGTTTCTCGCTCATTGTGATTTAACTTTCTCTCACAGTTGTAAATGCAAAAACGGCAGCGGAATAAAAAGGAGTCTTGCCAGGGAGCAGGGAAGGAGAGGGAGGAGGAAGGAATGGAAAAACAGGGATTACTGCCCCTCATTGTCCTGCTGTTAATCCCTCCTCTACTCCACACAAAAAAACATTTGACACCTTTCAGTGGCTCAGCCCAACACTTCCAGTTACTCCCACACACTCAGGGTTACACAAACGCACACAACATGGAAGCCCACAGTCGCAGGCTCACAGATTCAATGTGTTTCCTCGCTCCGTCCACCCCGCTTGTCAGACAGCATGAAATCCGCCCTCCATTGGAGGTTGGGGGGGCTCTCGTCTGTTACACCCCCGCTTCTCCTTCCTCCTCGCTTTCATCCATTCTCCATGGCTCCACCCTCCTCTGGGGCCCCATAAGGCTTTTGTGCAGATCGATGGCCTGTGGCTAGCCTGGAAGTAGGGTTATACAGAGTGCACCGTACTCACTGATGCAAGATTTTTTTTCACAGGTTTTATTAATCAGATCTTCTGTTAGAGTGAAGCTTCCCATGTGGCGAACTCACTCATAACCCTCAAATCATTTTTGGAAGAAAAAAATCATGCAAAGAAAAAAAAACACTACAATGCTCAGCTGTTAAAGGAAATCACTGACCATTGATAAAAAATGTAATTATACAGAATAGTCACTGTTATAATAATGATAATATTAATAATAATACTGAATAATTAACTTTAACATTTAAAAACATTTTAAGGCAGTTAAACTCATATATATATATATTTTATCAACTAATCATATATGCAAAGTAAGAAGTAACTATTGCTGTGAGAAGAATATAGTGGAGTAACTAATTGTTTACTAAAGTACATCTCTAGTACTATTTCCCTTTTCTGTTACTTTATACTTCCACACAACATTTTGGAGGCAGACATTCTATGTTGTACTCCACCTCATTTATTTGGTAACTTCAGTTATGAGCTATTTTGCTGATTACCTGCCGCACCAGAGCCAAGATGTCATATTTCAAAATTAATTAATCTGATCAACAATCAGACAAAAGGTACACTGATTTCGATTATCTGAAAAAATGCTTCATATTTGATCCAAGTCGGCGAAATCTAGTCTAGAGAAAATGCACGGAAAGATGTATAATTCACTTTTATGTGCAGCTTAGATGTTTAAGTACATTTATTGGCAGACAAAATATGGATGATGTATGATGTTGCAGATAATTTACATTGTTCACCTCACCATTTGTATGGGTGACTTTCACTTTTATAAAAGAGTATAACTTTTGTGTTTTCACAAAGAAAAGATTTCCTGTCACTAATTTTTTGTGTCATATTAGATAGAAGATACCTAAGTCATTTTCATTGGCTTAGAAAAATTTAAAATGTGTCCATCCCTCACACTGTGTTTAACACCACCCTGCTCTTCTCACGTCTTTGGGTGGGGTGACTTCGCAGGTGAGGTGTGAGCCCGGTGACCTTTTGGCTCACTCGATTTCCCCTCCTTCTCATTTGGAAAGAATTCATTTTCAGTTCCTCATTTCCTTTTCATTGCCTCCTCTTCCAGCGGCCCCGCCCCCTCGATGCCCCCTCCTGGGGCAGTTAAAGTGCAGCTGTCGCTCTCAGCTCTCTATTATCCGGCCCGAGGGGCAGGGCAGGGGCAGAGGAGGAAAGGAGCGGAAAAAAAAGAAAGGAAAGTAAGGGATGATATTTTAGCATTTCTGGGAAGCCGTGGGTGTAGCTGTGAATTACTTGAACAGGTGTTACTCTGCTTCTTTTCTGCCCTACTCTCCTACACTTCCTCTTAAAAAGGATTTCAAAAATGCCAGAAAAGAGTCCTACACAATTACTGTGAAAGAAAACTGTGGAAGAACCAGGCATTGTGCTCCTGGGGTTAGACAGTACATCGGTCATATCATGCTTCTGTATCATTCTTTCTCGTAGTGGTATAAATAAGTTTTCCATTTAAGAAAAGTTTGACAACGTATACTACCTTTTTCATCCTACAATGTTCCTATACGTTACGTATGAGTACGGCTGGTTATTGGCGCCTTTACAATACCTGAGATCAATACTGGGCACATTCAGTCCTTAATTTCAGCCTTATCAGGAACACTGCTCAGTAGGGTGGTCAGTTCAAGGCTCCTTTGAGCAAGGCATTAAACCCCAATCCTTTATTCTCCTTAAACTTCTTAATCTTCTTCTTCACTTTTGTCCTGGCATCTTGCACTATTGTGTTTCAACAGAAATGGCATAACATTATGTAAAGACTTAGACCAAACCATCGCATATATATATATATATATATATATATATATATATATATATATATATATACACACTGATTATGCTATAGCTTTCCTCCAACCTCAGAAACACCATATTTGATCTGTTTAGTAGGAGAATATGACTGTTTGGAACATACTGATCCTATGGGTCAACAGTGGAGACGTGGGTTGTCTAACAGGAGTCGTTTGAGAGGTTTCCATGGAAATTTTAATGTCTTTTCAGAAAAAAAAAACTCCCCAACATTGAGATCTGATGGTAGCTGACATGAATTCTAGTTGATCACAGCTACTTTTTCGGTAAATAAAAATGCAACAGACTTTTTATTGTTACCTATTTGATACTGAAAAGATCAATCCTGGGTGGAGTATCATTTTAAGAACATGAAGTCAGTGTGTCCAGCACAGAGTCTTTATGTCCTCTGTGGTAACAGCAGGCTGACATATTCACTCCACTAACCAGCAGCTTTACCTCGACCAGGAGGAAACCACCACGTCAACTGATCTCTGTTCCCCCGTCTGTCTGTCGGCTCGCCCGCCATCCTATCCATCTCACTCCTCAGGATCAATTTGGCCGAGTTGAACGCGGGGTCAAGGCAATTTAACACTCCTCCTGCATTGTAAAACAGGAGCGGGAGGGTCAGGGCCAGGCAGGTGGCGGTCAGTTCTGCGAGGGCCGTCTGCATTCCTTTGTGGAAGAGGGAGGGATGACAGGAAGCAGAACACTGCCACTGGTCAATGGCATCATAAAGTGCATTGTTTTGTTTAAGTTTTTGTGTGTGTGTGCCCTTGTACTTCCATCTTGTGAGGAGTGTTTTGAGTTTAAGGCTGTGAGAGCGAGTTCTATCTCTTTAAACAGTAATGAGGGTTGAAAACATGAAGATCTTCTATATTTTTTTCCAATTATGAACAGACAAGTATTGCTTGTGCCACAGATTGATCTTTTTCCCTTGTGCACTGGGTGGCACATTCAGAGCGTTGTAGTTGATTTTGCTTAAATTCAATAGATATCTCTCTGCCACAGGGAATACTCTCTGGAGCACTTAATGTATTGATCCCTAGAAATGACTATATTCAGACAGACCTCAGTGCAGATATATGTTTGACAAATGTAATCCTTTGTTTCAGCTGATGGCCAGGTCAAAATGGTAGAAAGCCCTATCGTTTTGGTCGGGGTCCAGAGGGAACTCCTTGACCAAATTCCGATCATGAGGCATACGTTCCCAGAAACAAAAATGGAACATGGCACCGTGGATAATTTGCACCAGACCCAGTGAGCATAGTTGTCATGTGCAAAAAATCCTGTGCGGATTTTCTGTACTGCTGCATGCACTGGTGGGAGATGACTTTTGACCATAATTTCCCAGCTTGGGATCAATAAAGTATATCTATCTATCTATCTATCTATCTATCTATCTATCTATCTATCTTTTATTCTATAAAACTTAGTTTAATAGTGAGGGCTAAATATTTTGTAGCTGAAGAAAGAGGATGATTTATGTCAGTGAGTGCTCTCACTGTATAGAAGAATACAAGTATAGTAATCAAACAAACACTCTGCGGCTTTTTCCATTTGGATGTACTCATATATTTGTACAATTGTACAATTGTGCAGTGTGGATGCACTTCTGTGTCTCTGTTATTATGTGTCCACAATTTGAGTGTGTATACGTGTGTGTGTGTGTGTGTGTGTGTGTGTGTGTGTGTGTGTGTGATTTAGTAAATGTTGGTCATTACTGTTGGTCTATTGGAACAGGGAAGGAAGGAAGTAATGCAACAACCAGCCTTCTAGGGTTTCATGGTAATCACAAGGCCAATTATGAGCAAGTATGAACACGCACATGCAGGTAAACACACACACGCACACACTACCAGCATCAACATGGGCTCCAGTTTCTTTGCTTGTCTGTTGTCCTGACAGTGGCTTTTCTCCCGCTATTGCAATTTTCCTCCCACAATGTCACCAGATGATGTGTCTCAGTGAGAAAACTACAGGTGGAGTGTTCACTTTCACCACAAAGTGGACTCAATCTCCAGCTGTGATCTTGAATGTTGCAGACAAACACATGATGTCTGAGCCGGTGCTCTTTCCTTATGTAACAGGCGGCTCTACCCATGTGCTTCCGCTTTACAGGACATTTATTATATTGTCATGTGGCGGCTATGTGTCTGCATCGCGCTCAGTTTTCTCAGTTTCCTGTTAGCCAGATGTTTGATGGATGAATAGGTGGATAGTATAACATGGCATGCTTTATAAAGGCAAGTAATGGCTTTATTAGTGGTTTAAAACATGTTTTGGGGGTTTATCGTCACTAATAATCCAGCAACAGGATTTTGGGCCACCAAGTTGGATTGATGGCACAGCACTAAAGGTCAGAGGCACCATCCAGTATGCTGAATTTAAGGCCCAGCAGCCTTCTTTCTTCTTTACTTGACGGAGTGCTGAATGAAACTGAACTAACCCTGAACTGTCTGCACAAACTGTGGACCAGCCAGGAGGCAGAAATTCAATGCATTCATTTCCCCTAACATACTTCTCCATGGTGTGTTTTGGGGTTTTTTTTGACTGTTTTTTGAGAACTTGTGTTTCAAAAAGCTTTTCCCTCTTCGCTCGGATGTTTAACATGTCTGGATTCCGGCTGAAGAGGCGTGCTGTTGACACAAAGACGATATTGATTTCAGCACATTTCCTCTTCTTACCTTTCACCTAAGTGTCAGCCCGGCTGACGGGGGCCCACAGGCTTGGTGTCAGAGCTCAGCTTCAGACTTTGCCTCAGATAGAATAGGCGGCAGGTCAGAGGTTGAGCGGTTTCTTCTCGGCTGAAACCCTGGAGCCAGCATGTCTGGCCCATGTAGATTTTCGGCACAGGAATTTCTTGAAGGGGCTCTGTGGAGATTTCTTGCAAACAAACATTTGCGAAGGCAAGTTTAAAATTCAGCTTTGTCTACAATATATTAACTAGCTTGCAGTCTTCTTCTTCTTCCCTGCCGTTGCTGTTTCTTTGGAGCGTGTCCGGGTGTGTTACCTCCACCTGTTGATCAGTGAAATAATGTGACACCATTTGAAGGACTGTGTATTGTGTCAACATAACTTATGCCTGAATCAGTAAGTCCATGTGCATCCGTCATGGCTGAAATACATCTTTGTACCTCAGTTATATTCCTGTCTTGTAAAAAGTGCTAAATGTAGTCCTGGTGAATGTTAAGTCTTCTTCCCATTTCAGCTCTGCTAATATGCTAAAGTAACACCAGCTCCAAGCTTAGATAATCCTCGCTGTTAGAACTGTGAACAAACACCTGCGTCAGAAGTGACGCTAGAACTAATGAGCGCCTGCCAGGATTCAGAATAGAGAGTTTTCAGTGGCCGTGGTAAATATCCAAATGAATAGAACAAATAAGCCCATAATTAACCTTTTTACATTGTTGCTCTCCATTTTTGGGAATAAGAATTTTTCTCAGAAATAATTACATCCTCTATATTTACTACCTCTGCCAAGGAGGTTGTGTTTTCACTCACGTCTGTTTGTGGGTTGGTTTGTCAGCAGGATTACATAAAAACTGCCGAGCAGATTTGCACGAAACTTGGATGGAGGATGGGTCTCGGCCCAGAATAGCCCTCATTACTGTTCGGCACGGATCGGGAAAAAGTTACGAATGCACGAACTTCTTCCTACTGCCTTCAACATTGTGAGTTAGGGCTCGTTTGAGATGCACAGATCTTTGTATATTAGTTTCTCCTCACAGCTGCCTGCTGGTGTTGTGTTCATCTGTGTGCCGGTCCTGCTGCTGACCCCTCGTCACATCGTGATGTAACGCCCCCACTGGGCACATAGCAGGAGGGGTAGATTACGGAAGACGCGCACATTAAACACATAAACAACACAGAATCCGTGCTGTAGACACGAGCCCATGAGTGCATAGCGAGTCTGTACTGTAGATGCTCGCAGTATTTTTATGTATTTTTCTCTGGCATTTAGATGTGTTTTACATAACGATTATACAAAAACGTTACTTATCATCTGGTATTTGGCTCCGTCTACAACAAAAAATAACACTGAGGAAATTTCAGCGAAGCTCTGCTCAACTTTCATTCAATGTGTCTGACTATGTGGAATCATCCTTTAAAGTCTCCGGTGCTGATATTCATCCCTGCTGACATGCCCTTGAGCCAGACAGTGACCCTCTGACCAGCTCCAGGGGCTCTGCTGTTCATCTGACCCTCACCTTTGACTTTCTCCTCCAGGAATCAATAATCAGACATTATAAAAATGTTGTGAGGAGTAAAGTTGAGTCATGAGCTCCTCTGGGGGACGGCAGCCAGGAAAAACATTACATTAGACACACTAAAATATTTACAAGCCTCCGTCGGCTCCTGAGCCTCCAGCCTTCATCAAGTGCCAGGGCTCTGCCATCCGGTGTGGCCCCTGCTGTTTGTTAATGGACTTCCTCCTCTGTGCTAACAGAGGGATGGCTGCTGTGTTTATACGCTCAAGGCCTTTTGAGAGTGAGAGTATATGGGGAGCGTAACAGGTTAGGTGTTTCATTGAAGGCTGGTTTGGAAATAATGAGGGCTCAATGGCTGTTTGATTCACTAAATCACTTTTTTTGTGTGTGTTCTGTGGACATTGTGTAGAATTGTTTGGAAGAAAAGTCTGCAGCTAAGCCATTAAAGGAAACTGCAGAAGTGGAATAAATGAATAAATGAACATTTATCTATTTCACAGTGTAAAGAAAGTATTTAAACTAGGTTAATGCCATGTAGGGAGCTGATACCTTTGCCTTTGTTACTTTTAGACGTAAACAGAGGGAGGGAAACTCAGTGTGCCTTGTTATAGGTGTTAAAACTCAAGTTTTTTCCATAGGTGTGAAGATCTCAGAAGCAGCTGGTGATCTGGTGCTTCTTCTCTACTATTTAAGTCCTCTTAATACGTGTACAGTATGTGTGCGCAATGAATGTACAAAACAAAACTTTAGTCCTTCTGAAACTATTCAAGTCAGTTCAATTCAGGTCTGACATTGGGAGACCAGACCAACTGACTAAGAGCGAAGGACAGACACCAAGTAAAGTACACAAGGGAGGGAAGACTAAGACAGTGGAAGGAGAAATCTAACACAAATGATGTGGCGTAAGCGGTTGTCCATAATCCTTTTTGTCTCAGCGTAGTGGCAGAGGAGCATTATATTTTGCCCTAGTAACCCTAATAGGCTCAATATCCTCTGCAGCATGAACACAAGCATATAGTCCGCCATTGTTGTTGTTGCTGTTATGAGACATCGTCTCAGACAGGATCCATTTGGATGATCGGCCAAAATGATGCAAAACGTGCATTTACACACAAAAGCGTTTCTATGTGCCCCTAATAAGAGACGGATGAAACTAGTAGGGGAATCAAAAAAGGCGGGATAGAACACAAAGACAGGAGGGGGAAAGTTGCAACAAGAAACCTGAGGATATAACGACAGAATTAAACAGGAAACAACTATAAATCAGAAACCCAAACCCTGACAGGCCTGGTGGCCTTACATCAGAGCCAGCATACATTGGAGAAATTCAGACTTATGAACTTCTGTGATCACTAAAAAAAAAAGAGGTAGGGAAAAAGCAGAGGATGATGAAGGAACATGCATTGTCGTTTTCCATTGAGAGTTTGTTTCCAGAGGTTTTCCAGAGGAGAAGGAATCAGCAGCTCAGTATAGAGCAATAAAAAAGCAGCACATCACTGTACTGGAATACAGCTGACCTATATGCAGCTCCAAAAAAAATAAACTGAAAATGACAAGCTACTTACAGCTCCCATTCAGCCCGTTTCTCCCATTCACAGGTTCATTCAGACCAAGGACTGGCTGTGTTTGTCTAAATCCAGGCACCTCGCTTTCCATTTTATACCTCTGCTGGTTAATGGTCGAATATGATGTCTACTCATTTATCTCGCCTGCATGACAGAGACACAAGGTGATCGAAAGGGGACATACAAAAACAGATCGACAGTGTCTATATTTACCTTCTTTCCACGTGAGGAACACCGACAGAAGGTGAGCAAGACTGGGTCTGTCAATGGAAACGTGTCCGTTCACATAAATGGAAAACGTTGGCCATAAGAGCTCAAGTCAACATGCTCTTGGGCAAGGCACCAATCACCGTATGAACAATTTTCCCTAAAGGTTATGAGAGAAAACAAAGAATCAAAGGAGCTTTAAAGAAGCAGCAAGATGTGCCCTGCGTCACAGTTTATCTGCCGTCTCCCCCTCAGTTTCTCATTAACAGAAGAATCCATGCGCACTCGTATTTACACTTCGTTAACACTCAGCTCCATGTCATCAGTCTGTGGTGTTAGGACAACTCCAGCAGCCATTGTTGGTGAGGTGATGAAATCTAATATTTATGCTTACCCTCTCCCTCGCCCTGCCGTGGTGAGTTTTATTTGGGATAATGGTTTCTTTTATTTCCCTGTATGCTATGTGACAATCCTTAGAGTATCAAGAATGTGTTTCATACATCTGTGTAACGAGAGACACCTATGATGGATCTACTTGGTGCGATCTACCGAGGCCAGTCCATGAGCAGAACCTTTGTATTCTTATGTCATCAATGGAGGGTGCTGCACATTGCGACCTGTAGAATATTACACACAAGATAGGTTCCATACATGTTTCCAAAACAAGAACATTTGTCTATTTTTAGTTCCAACTGTGAACCAAATTTAGAATTTTTCTAAATGTATTTTTGGTAAAAATGATTGCGTTCTCCGGATTGACTTAGCATGCTGCTTGTCAAGAGCGCTGGCTAGCGGAACAAGCATCTGCTAACATGAGTAGTTCAACTCATTCTGTGTACACAAACAACGTTCTCAATGCTCGTGTTCATGTGTAGAGTCCCTGGTGATACTACGAGCAAAGTTTCATGTTGTGTCGAGCCTTCTTAGTGTTTTAAAAATAGTGATTTTGATGCTAGCATAAGAGTGCCCCTGCACTCCACTGATACTTAGCTTGCCCGGAAACAAAACTATGGTAAATCTTAAAAGTCCTAATTATGCTTTAACACGAAGGTTTTACTCTGGTACATTCACAAAAAAAGCCTAGGTTGAATTTTGGCATGAGTTTTGCTTTAAGCATCACTAACATAACACTGGCAAAACAAAAGACAAACTAAAGCTGCCACCGTGTTTTATTTTGTCTTCATACCTTGCTTAGTTGTAATAAACCAGAAATATCCGGTCCAGTTACTGCCGCATTATGATTGGCTTTCATGCACGATAGCATCATGTATGAGTTACATATTGTGTCTATTTTGGTAGATGTCAGCAATCCTGTGAAGTATTCTGTTTATTACCCAATAGTTGGTGAAGTGTGCTGGGACGCTGAAGTGATGAAGTGCCATTTCCTCCCACTGTCTCCCTTATTAGCTCTCTTTCCCCTTGTTCTGTCGCTGAAGTGGCACAGTTGTGTCAGCAGCATTACTCATACCTGGGCTGGATAAACTGGGCAGGCGGGACTGGATCTGCCTTAATCACCCGCTTCCACTTCCTGTTCCTCGACGTGCCAACAACCTGCCGTGGGCGGACACTGATGACGGGAAACAACGCAGCCGAACCGGGGAGAAACAGGAGGGAGCGCTCGGCTGGGATGTTATTATAGTTTCACTAATATAGGGGCAGGAGACTGGGAAGGAAAGTGCGGATGTCTGAAGTCACCTCGCTGAGAGAACACACACATTGAGAGGAATGCTGGTTTACTGATTCATATGAAAGATGTTCATTTGCTCTCTTGAGTCCGTCTTCAGGGGAAGTGAGCACCAGAAAGGGCAAAGGAGGACCTACTGTCCAAACCTCACAACTAGATTTTTTTTAATTGATAAATTGTCAAGGATCTCTCCAATTTTTAAAAAAAAAAATACATCTAAATCTGTCATTTTAAAAATGTGGCTGATCTGTTGAAGCAACATTATATAACTGTATTACCTTAAATTATGGCCTCAGAATCATTTTAGTGGTACGCTGACTTGTAATGGAGTGTGAAAGACAGATAGCACCGTTCTCTCCAGAGACCTTCACACAATAAAAGGCTGCAGATCCGTCTGGTTTTCTCCCTCTTGGACTAGAAATGTAACGTTCGCTGGCATCTGTGTTGCAACTTGCTCGATGTTTGGCTGTGTTAGGAAAGTAATCCTAAAAAGTGCACGTGCGCAGCTGTCGATATTTATGACATTACGTCGTGTGGTTTAAAATAGACTCTCAATGTCGACAACATTTCACACCGATGTCGTCGAGAGAGCCGCGACTCCCAGCCAATCATTTGGTAATCATTTCTCAAAATGCTTCTTTAATGTTCACAACTTCATCGTTTTATCTTATTTGTTTTAACAAATACCTACATGGGTATAAAATTCCTGCCCAAATCCTTTTATGTATCCATAAAATACATCCGGGTGACATTTTTCATCATGCAGAATTGAGTGCTGCAAGGATGATGTGTTTCTGAATGTCAGCTTGGAAGGTAGCACGCCCTGGCTCCCTCGATAAATAAGGTCAGGGGATTTCTTCGTTGGATTTTGTACTATTGCAGAAAATGACTCCTTAATCGGCAAGATAGTTTCTACAAATGATCACCGCAACTTTTAAGAGTAAAAAGCTAACATACATACTACATACTATAACATACTATAAGCAAATGACACCACAGTCACATGACTTCAAAGTGATCACCACTGAGCTTCCCACTACACTATTCTATACGCACAGCCTTATGAATATATAAATCTAAGAATCGGAAAGTTTGAGTCATTTACAAGAAGTAGATGACTTTCTCTGTTGGGGCATGATGAAAGCTTGGAAATGAATTCCTCCAGCACTCTGTTCTGTTTCATCTTCCAGTTGGAGCTATTGAGACCAGTCAAACTGAAAAGGAGGCTGCGTGAACGCAGAGAACAAAAAACATTTTCCGCTTGATCACTCAGTGAGGGCGATTTGTTGATGAATCGTGCATCACAGTGAGACTGACACCAGACAGGTGTTGGACACAACTGACACTATGCTGAAAGTGTAAATAATGAGACCAACAGACAAACAGCGAATTAAAAAAAAGAAAAAAAGAAGCAGCATCAGTTAAGTAGGACTGATGGCAGGTCTGTCTGTGTGGGCGGGCTGTGATGTTTGCTCGCCTTGTTTCTCTCATTTTGGCATTTTTAAAACAGCTTTTAAATGATAACGACTATTTATACTTTTCGAGAGTTGGCTGCGTGGGCCTGATGGAGACGGATGATTCACAACCGTTGGAGATCGTCTTTTGTCAACCGCCGCTTCTCTCTCCCGTGGCTGTCTTTCTCTTTTTGTTCATCTGCCTCTATCTCTACATCTCTCTCCCTCCAACTCTTTTCTCCAGCCGAGCAATAATAGAAAGATCTTGTAGTCACTTCAGGTAGAGGCTGTGTGGGCGGAAGGACACGTTGACTCAAGGTTTACAAAAGAGCCAAAGATAGTTTATGAACGAAAAGGTTTCATAAGTCTCCAGTCTGACTCACGATTCATTGAAAAGAAAAAAAAAGGTTACTGTTAGTTGCGGCGCTGGCCTGACCAATCATGTCAGTGTGTTTCTTTGGTTTGAGTTCAATCAGAAAAAGCTTTTATATGCTTCACAGAATTTCCACTTGAGTCACATAAATGGCTGATGAAAGATTAAACATAATAGAAGAATAAAGCTTTTGTATTCGAGACATATTCCTCAGCTAAAATGCTATTTTCATGAACCAAAAGCAGCATAATTTTCTTCAGTTTAATTATATAAAATGTACCTCGAGGCGGCCGACATGCAGCACTGCACACGGTATCTTTTGTTGTTGATAGACAGCATTACAGACAAGAAAAAGGGGTGAAGGACAACGACACGGTAAACCCAGTGGCTACACTAACATTAGCTCAACCACTGCAATAGAAGATGACTCAACACAGCCTCATCTGCTGTACAAAAACTTCAGATCCCATGAGGCATTGACAGTGCACGAAGACATACGAAATATGGTGTTGTCGGCCGGTTTGTAAGCATTTGTTGAATAGCTCTCTTCTGGAGTTGACGCCTTGTTTTCGAGTGCACCTTTGGCTCTTGACAGATTGACAGTGCAGGATGTAGTGGTTAAGAGCTCCCCTATGAAATGAGAGAGCCCTTTAAGGCCCTTGTACGTCATCAATTGTCGTTGATGCTGTTTATGTGACCAGATATGTTCAATACACCGTCTTCAGTCGTGGTGGTTTCTCTTGCGTTACTGTGGCGATCCTAGTATTATCACAACTTAACACTATGAAGCAAGTCATCAAATAAAAAAGCAACTAGCAGTGCTTTGTTAGCAATCCCTGTTCCTAACTTGCCAGTCTGCGCTGATATCAGAAGAGCGGTAGAAACTGTGCAAAATGCAGTCCTGTCATGCTCCAATCAGCAATAACCATGTAACATTAGCTAGCTAGCTTGTTAGCTACCGAGACATCAGCAGACTAGTAGTGATTGTTCTATCAAAGCTAAGGAGAGAACACAACCTCTTTTGAAACGTTCATTTATAAATCAGAAATCACTGTTTTGAAGGCACAAGCAATGTTATGTTCTCACTGCTCGATCGAGGTCTTGATGATGTTTTAGCTGCATCGTATCTACATAGGCTAAGCCTTGAAATAACGTGGCTGGTTGTCTCGGTTGAAATGTGACAAAACAGTCCGTTGTTTGTCCCTGAAAAAGACTCTTCTGGATTAACAGAACTGGGACCAACAATTTTCCAATCAAACACCCGCTGCTCCGACCATCCAAGACGGTTCTGCCCGGATGCCTATAATGGTAAAAGCCTATTATGGTATAAACCATGAAAATCAGATGTTTCCCACATTGCTGTGCTCGTATCTGGGACAGCTCGCAGTGGCACGTGCAGAGCTTGACAGCCAGCTACATCAGCACCCTGCAAATCCATCAGATCCGCACATGAGCGAGGAGGAGGGGGCTGCAGGAGGGAGAGGAAGGTGGGCGTTATGAAGAGATGCACACACGTCCTCCAACTTATAAAGAGGCGATGTGAGCGGCCCAACTATTTTTACCACTGGCAGCAAAGCTCGTCAGGTGACGTTTCGGTGGGTTTGGGGGTGTCTGGGAAAATTGAGGGCACATCTGCAGCTCTGTTAGCGACGCGCACAGGCAAACCCAGCAATTTGAACATTGGAACTATTTTGAGCTGCACAGCTTGAAGGTTTTGATTCCACCTTTCTGTTGATTTTGGCGGCGGCTGCCATCTCGTTGCACCTGAGCTTAAATTGGAAAATGTTTTGCCGCATGCAGTAATACTGAATGTTTTCTTGGAATGACAGTAAATACACAGCTTTTCCTGTATGGAGTTAAGTTTTCTGCCTCTCCATATACAGGTCAGAGTTCAGGCTCACTCACCGAGCATAGATTCATTATGTGCAGCAGTGTAGACACTGGCTGACTTGGATGTTACTGTTGGTTCTGTTGATGCAGTTGAAAAGCAGTTTCCCCAAGGAAACACAGGACAAAACGTACTGAAAGAACCTGGTATGTTTTACATGTTAGTTGACATGTTTATAGTCTTTTAATCCATAAAAGAAATAATGGTTAAATAATGATCCTAAGTTTAGAAGTGGCCAAGAGGAGGAGCTCAATGAAGACTGCGTGTATTTGTACAAAATGTGAGCAGTTGAAGGTCACGTGTTCAGTGTTGGTGGCAGTCAGAACAGGGAAAGTGTCTGTGGTTAAGCTGGTGTCATCAAAAGGACCAGACCATCACAAGCTTCACTATGCTAACAGAGAGAGTCTGGATAATAGCTTTAAGAACACAGTGTCACAGTTGAGCTGAACAAGGTTAAATATGCTTACATGTCCGACTGTCTCGGGGCAAAGTCTAGGTAAAGTTGTGATCGCACTGTCTTGCTGTGGAAATTGCGTGGGCTGAATGGCCGTGACAGAGAACATTGTATGTGCCACACACACACACACACACACACACACACACACACACACACACACACTCAGGGAGCGAGCAAAACACTGAGGACCAAAACAAAGCTCTTCTTTCTGACCCCCTCCCCACCACCACTCCAGACATTCCTTCCCAGCATTCCAGAGGGCGTGGGCGGGGTCAGAGGTCCCAGTGACACAAGTGATGATTTTAACAGTGGGGAAGCGTGTTAATGAAACCCACACACACGTTTGCACCCGTGTACTTGTGAGGACCCTCGGTGACGTGAGGCACTCTCCGGCCCCTTGACCCCAACCTTCAGCTAAATCTGAGTCTAAATCTAAACCCACTACCGAGTCTTAAAATTGCCCATTTATTGAAGCATTTGAAACTGTAAATATCTTTTTGTAATGCAGGGTTCAACTTTCAACTCTCCTATTCAAGACATATCAAGTCACTAAGATAAAACACTGCAATAAAAGTGGGACTCATAGGAGGGGAGGACGTCAGCTGTCAGTGATGGGAGTGTTGGGCTGCAGAAGGTTTGTCCATGTGGGAGGTTTGGAGTGAAGGAGAGGTGATGGTGATGATAGCTGAGTGTGACAGCAGTCCTGCCTGAGACGCCACGATGCTGCAACAGGCTCGACTCGCTGACGCTGTCAGAGGAAGCAGGCCTTTATGAGTCCCGAGACTATAAAGATACCGAGTGTCATCGTTGACCTGTGCACCTCCATCTGGCGTTCAGCATCCTTTGACAGACATACAGCTCCAGTGAGCATTCAGAGAGCTGCTCAGACAAATCTGCTCAACCAATATATGATTCGGCCCTGTTTCAGTTTTTGTTTTAATGTTTTAAAAAAAAAAAAGCCTGAATAACTGTCAGCAAGACTGGACCCAATCAAAAACAAAAAAACACGCTGGCAAACAGCGTGGCATGTGGTCAATAAACGGATAAGAGAATTTTGGCAGATGAAGATGAAGGCAGGAAATAACAGGCAGAGAGCATCCCATAAATGAGCTGGCAACAGGTAAACAGGTGTCAATCAGGAAACATCGGTTAGGCTGCAATCAAAAATATAGAACAGGCTAAAGATGTCGTACACAGAAGCCAAGCGCCGCGTCACCTGACTGTGTGACCGGAGATCTTTTATACCGGGATGGTTGAGCTGAGACAGGCTGTTGGAGAGACCATGTGACCTACATGAGCAGGAAGCTGAAGCAGGGCGGAAAGGTTAAGGATTAACCACCGGTGGTCCAATCAAGACAAGGTTCTCAAGTGTTAATAAAGTTATTCATTCACACTTAAACTTCCTTTGTCACTCTACAGGAAGTAACAGTGACAGGCA